>JAGXEW010000330.1:0-158373 GCA_030684275.1 Acipenser oxyrinchus oxyrinchus | reverse complement strand
TTCCAGGTCTGGTGACCAAAACAATAACTCCCCATCAATACACAACAATGTGTACTGCATGAGGTAAACAATAACGGGATTGCAGTCTCAACTAATAAACACAATATCTGATCCACAATAATACATACACGGTCACCAGTCCTGGGTGCGTGCAGTAGTGCTCATGGTGGGTGATACAGGTTATTTAGTGACTATTGGTGAAGTTACGTTCCAGCTTAGTGCTGGCCCTCGGCGACAGCTCGAACTGTGCTAGTTGTCTGGTAATGTGCAAAACAAGACAATTACAAGACAAAACAAACAAAACACTCACGGTACTTTTCTGACTAGGAGCGGGGTCTCTCACACTCCTTCTCAGTTTACTTACACAAACCATAAGTGAAGGAACAGATTGCAATTCTCTGTCCCCTTTTATGCTGTCACACATGACCCCTTGGTACACGAGTGCAACCACCTCTCCAATCTGCGGCTGCCACGTTGTTTCCCTTCTGGGTCAATGCGTTATTGCAACAGAGTCTCGCCTTCATCCAGACTGGCCGACTTCCTGACCCTGGGAAAGAACTGTCAGGCCAGCCCGTCCAAAGAACTCTGTTCTCGCTGCTTAGTTTTGTGGCTCAGTTTTGGGAGGGGTGTGTGGAATGCTCTCTATGAAGGGGTGTGGCTCAATGTTGGGAGGGGTGTGTGGAATGCTCACTATGAGGGGTGTGGTTCAGTGTTGGGAGGGTGTGTGGAATGCTCACTATGAGGGGTGTGGCTCAGTGTTGGGAGGGGTGTGTGTGTTCCAGTGTGTTGAGCTGCTGTGTTGTTTTCCAGGTGATTTTTCCCAGGAGTCTCTGGATGGATGGTGGCTTTCTTCTTGACTTTAGCTCTCAGTATTGGAGCCATTTCTCTGCTGGTGATCCAATGGAGAAGAATGGATGGTATGAACTTTATCATTATCATGAGGCATTTCATATAGCTGTGCATTTTAAACATGTCAAACAGGTTTACAATAAAATGGACTGTTCTTTTTATCTTCTAGCCATGGAGAGAAAGCTTGAGCCTATGGGTAAGTAAAGCACTTAATGAAGAGATGCTGAAAACCCATTCCAGGTTTCTGCAGCAGTATCTTAAACTACCACACCCATAAATAAAGACATCCCTGGACCCGATTACAAATCATTATAAATATATGTTCTGCAAGTTTAACACCATGTGCATTGTCTCTCTATGTTAAAATGACTCTTTCTCTGGTTTTAAGGATTGTATTTGGGAATTGCTTAGAACCTCCTGCCAATGCCTCTCCTGCAGTCCACATTAACACATTGATAGCTGTCTTATTGATTGTATTCTTGGATCTCTGTGCTGCTGATTCAGCACCGCACATGTTGTTATTGTGTGTTGGTACATTGCAATTGTTTTTATACATTGCAATTGTTATTTTATTGTTTCCAGGACCCTCTTGTAAATGAGACCTGGTTAAATGAATTAATAAATTAAATCTCCTGGTTAAATAAATGAATCTATTCAAATTTAAATTTTAAAAAGTTTTTTTTTTTTTGGACACAAAGGCTTAGGAATATAAATATTCCTAAGCCTTTGTGTCAAAAATTCCTTATGGAGGGATGTTGAAAATGGTAGCAATTTTAGTTTGTATGTTTCATATACTTCACAAACAGCAGATTCATTTTCACATGGACATCCTGTTCATTTAAATGGTTGTGTTTTTTATACTGCAATTTAATCTGCACTGGAGCTGTGTGGCAATGTGCCCCGCCCCTGTGTGCATTTGTGCGTTATATGTTTGATGTAGTGTGTTAATGTTGGTGTATTGTAGTTGGTACACGGGATATAATGGGGGTAATGAGCACGAGTGTTTAAGATGTATAATTGTATTCAGGCATGGGGATTGCAGTATCACTTCACATGCATTTAAAGTATTTAATATGTGAGCACGAGGTTGCACATAATTAGTTCACGTGCTGGGATTCAAGTGAATAATTAATTAGTAATTGAATCCCGGCACAACAGTATATATAGATGCACGTTTTACTCACTCAGGGTTGTGTGTTCGGTGAGTGGAGAACGGGTGTGGAGAGGAGGTAAAATAAACTAAAATAATAATAATAATAATAATAATAATAATAATAATAATAATAATAATAATAATAATAATAATAATAATAATAAGTGTTTAGACTCACCATGTTTGTTTGTTTGTCTGTCTGTCCAGTGTTTGTTTAGTGTTAATCCGTTTTGTTTGTCTATTTATTTTGGCCTCAAGTGCCGTGTCCTGTTTTCTGTTTAAAACTTGTATTTGTTTCATTAAACCTACTGAGCACAGCCATTGCGTTTTCAGTTTCAACCCCAGTACTGTCTGTCTGTGTGATTCTTTCTGGCCTGACATCATCCCTGCAGCTAGCCTGTCACAAGTTGAAATAACCACACACTCTTCTGTCTGATTCATTTTAATCTGCACTGGAGCTGAAATAACCACACACTGTTCTGTCTGTTTCATTTTAATCTGCACTGGAGCTGAAATAACCACACACTGTTCTGTCTGATTCATTTTAATCTGTACTGGAGCTGAAATAACCACACCCTGTTCTGTCTGATTCATTTTAATCTGTACTGGAGCTGAAATAACCACACACTGTTCTGTCTGATTCATTTTAATCTGTACTGGAGCTGAAATAACCACACACTGTTCTGTCTGATTCATTTTAATCTGTACTGGAGCTGAAATAACCACACACTGTTCTGTCTGATTCATTTTAATCTGTACTGGAGCTGAAATAACCACACACTGTTCTGTCTGATTCATTTTAATCTGTACTGGAGCTGAAATAACCACACACTGTTCTGTCTGATTCATTTTAATCTGTAGTGGAGCTGAAATAACCACACACTGTTCTGTCTGATTCATTTTAATCTGTACTGGAGCTGAAATAACCACACACTGTTCTGTCTGATTCATTTTAATCTGTACTGGAGCTGAAATAACCACACACTGTTCTGTCTGATTCATTTTAATCTGTACTGGAGCTGAAATAACCACACACTGTTCTGTCTGATTCATTGTTTTAGCTGCTGAGTACCTTCGCAAGGAACTTGGTAAGAATTGTTTGTATAACTTTATTTTCAGAATTACCAGAAAACTTTCTATCCTTCTATCTGTCTTTGTCTTGTTAGCATGAGGAAGCTGTGGGTGGGGTATGTTATTTTGCTATGCTGATTGTACTTTAGTGTGAGTTCACTACCTGTGTGTTTATGCTACACATGATAACATTGTATCCAGTGCCTCAGTGGTTAAGAGCATAGCATAGCAGTGTGTTCATAGCAAGGTAACCCTGCAGGGACCTAATCCTGAAGCAATGTGCAAATCTGGTCTGGTTACCACTGGCCAGTCCATGGACAGGGTTAGCAAATCAAGAGAGACTGACCTCCCTTTTAAATCAAGAGAAACTGACTTCCCCTTTAATGTGGAAAACAAGCGTTTCCTGGGATTGTCAATCATATTACAATACGCTTTTTTATTTCCATTATAGTAAACATCCCCATAGCTGTACAATATGGACCATTTCTTTGCTGGACCTGCTCAAGGATATCTCCTGTCAGTCACAGTTAGACTAGCTGTTTAATACAGAGTGTGATCTGTTATTCAATGTTATTCAATAGATGATTTTACACCTTATTGTTCAGAATGTAATCCAGCTCTCTTCTTTCACAGAGTATGTGAAGCAAGAGGTCCTTAAATCAGGTATGTAGACTGTGTGGAAATCCACAGCCTGACTCACCCCAGCACAGCCCTGCCGGTTAGTGTGTGCTACACATCTTCTGAACTGTAGAAAGTACAGGAGGAGTGATTGTAAAATAATGCTCTCTTTATTTCTGTGTTCTAGAATGGAAGTGGATCCTCAGCTCAGCAGGTATGTGTCTCTTCAATGGATTCCTTTCACAGTGGAGGGTAAAAGAACAGCGAGGAGCCCGTCTCACTCACTGTGTTCACATCTATATTTACTGTGAAGTGAAGATCACATGTAGACACTGCAGGGGTCCATATGTTACACTTTATATATATATATATATATATATATATATATATATATATATATATATATATATATATATATATATATATATATATATATATATATATATATATATATATATATATATATATATATATATAGAAAGTCTACACCCCTTTCAAAATGTTCACCTTTTGTTGCCTTATAGCCTGGAATTAAAATGCATTAAAATAGTTTTTTTTTCATTGATCTACACATCCTACCCCACAACTTCCAAGTGAAAAAATATTCTAGAAATTTGTAGAAAATTAATTAAAAATAAAAACTGAAATAGCTTGGTTGAATAAGTGTCCACCCCCCTTGTAATAGCAATCCTAAATTAACTCAGGTGTAACTAATCGCCTTCAAAATCACACACCAAGTTAAGTGGCCTCCACCTGTGTTAAATTGTAGTGATTCACATGATTTCAGGATAAATTTAGCAGTTCCTGTAGGTTCCCTCTGCTGGGTAGTGCATTTCAAAGCAAAGACTCAACCATGAGCACCAAGGAGCTTTCAAAAGAAATCCAGGACAGAGTTGTTGAAAGGCACAGATCAGAGGATGGGTAAAAAATATCAAAGACCTTGAATATCCCTTGGAGCACGGTCAAGATGATTATTAAGAAGTGGAAGGTGTATGGCACCACCAAGACCCTGCCTAGATCAGGCCGTCCCTCCAAACTGGATGACCGAGCAAGAAGGAGACTGATCAGAGAGGCTACCAAGAGGCCAATGGCAACTTTGCAAGAGCTACAGACTTTTATGGCCAAGATTGGTCAAAGTGTACATGTGACAACAATATCCCAAGCACTCCACAAATCTGGCCTGTATGGTAGGGTGGCAAGAAGGAATCCATTACTCAAGAAAGCCCACCTTGAATCCTGTTTGAAGTATGCAAAAACACTCAGGAGATTCTGTAGCCATGTGGCAAAAGTTTTGTGGTCTGACGAAACTCAAATGGAACTTTTGGCCTAAATTCAAAGCGTTATGTTTGGCACAAACCCAACACAGTGCATCACCCAAAGAACACCATCCCTACTGTGAAGCATGGTGGTGACAGCATCATGTTATGGGAATGTTTCTCATCAGCAGGGACTGGGGCACTTGTCAGGATAGAAGGGAAAATGAATAAGCAAAGTACAGAGAAGTCCTTGAGGAAAACCTGCTGACCTCTGCAAAAGCTGAAACTGGGACGGAAGTTCAACTTTCAGCATAACATCGACCAAAGCACACAGCCAAAGCTACACTGGAGTGACTAAGAAACAAAAAGTAAATGTCCTTGAGTGGCCCAGTCAGAGCCCCGACCTAAATCCAATCGAAAATTTGTGGCATGACTTGAAGATTGCTGTCCATCAACACTCCCAAGGAACATGACAGAGTTTGAACAGTTTTGTAAAGAAGAATGGTAAAATATTGCCAAATCTAGGTGTGCAAAATTGGTAGAGACCTATCCCAACAGACTCACAGCTGTAATTGCTGCCAAAGGTGCTTCCACCAAGTATTAACTCTGGGGGTGGAGACTTATCCAGTTATGATCTTTCAGTTTTGTATTTTTAATATATCATTTTTTCTCAATAAAACTTTTTCCCAGTTAACAGTGTGGAGTATGGTGTGTAGATAACTGGAAAAAATCTTCATTTAAATGCATGAAACTCTGAGGCACTGACACAACAAAATGTGAAAAACGTTCAAGGGGTGTAAACTTTCTATAAGCAATGTATATGTATGTATATATATATGTTCATACGCCCCTCTCTCCTCTCCCTCTTCCACCCCTGTCCTCTCTCTGCTTCTCTCTCTCCCCTGCAGTTTTCTTCTCTTTTCTCCTCTCCTATTATCCCTGCTGACATGTGTAATAATATTGGTGTTTTATGTTACACTACTTACCTGATGGATGAAACTTGGTACAAGCATTCTTTAACACAAATCATCAGTATCAGAATCTGGAGTCTGTCTGTCTGTATGTAGATACACTCCTCCCTCCCCTTCCTTCTTCCTCCCTTTCATTCTCCCCATTCCCCTCCCTCCTCTTCCCTCTCTCTTCTCTTCCCATCCTGTCTCTTCTTCCCTCTCCTTCCCCTGCCCCTCCCTCTGATTGTATTGTCAGTGAGGATGCATATCCCAGGTGACATGCACAGTATACACTACAGGTCCACTCTCCCCTGCCCCTCCCCTCTGATTGTATTGTCAGTGAGGATGCATATCCCAGGTGACATGCACAGTATACACTACAGGTCCACTCTCCCCTGCCCCTCCCCTCTGATTGTATTGTCAGTGGGGATGCATATCCCAGATGACATGCACAGTATACACTACAGGTCCACTCTCCCCTGCCCCTCCCCTCTGATTGTATTGTCAGTGAGGATGCATATCCCAGGTGACATGCACAGTATACACTACAGGTCCACTCTCCCCTGCCCCTCCCTCTGATTGTATTGTCAGTGAGGATGCATATCCCAGGTGACATGCACAGTATACACTACAGGTCCACTCTCCCCTGCCCCTCCCCTCTGATTGTATTGTCAGTGAGGATGCATATCCCAGATGACATGCACAGTATACACTACAGGTCCACTCTCCCCTGCCCCTCCCCTCTGATTGTATTGTCAGTGAGGATGCATATCCCAGGTGACATGCACAGTATACACTACAGGTCCACTCTCCCTGCCCCTCCCTCTGATTGTATTGTCAGTGAGGATGCATATCCCAGGTGACATGCACAGTATACACTACAGGTCCTGTGTGTTACACTGTAAGAGATCTGCTTGTCTAATTGTGATGAAACTTGGTAAGGAATTCTTTAACACAAATTAGTAAGAATCTGGAGCCTGTCTGTCCCTCCCTCTCCTGTTCCTTTTCCCTCTCTTCTCAAACTCTCTTTCTCTCCATTCCTCTTCCCTCTCCATTCCTCCTCCCCTCTACTTAAATCTCTCCTATCTATCTGCTCCCTCTATCTTTCATTAATTTAAATGTGCAATACTTTAACCCTTTGCAGTCCATTTATTAAGTGCTATTCAGGCGCGTCAGGTCCAATTTATTTTCACACGCGCAGTTAATTTTAGACACGCTGTTTAAAAGTATTTTTTTTCCACAGTCAAACGGGTTTATCAACAAAGCACTCACTAGGCATCTCCAGCCCCGCCCCACCCTTTTGTTCGCTATCGCTTTCACATATGCTAAGAAATAAATAATAATAATAATAATAATAATAATAGTCGTACATACAGATCAATCATCTCCTGATCACTCGTTTTATCACCAAACTCCTCAATAATGCGATCCAAGTCATTATTTTATTACTATAACATCTCAAAAAGATCTGCAAATGTCCGTGATATTCTCTGTGCGCTGATTCAGTAACAGCCAGCTTGTTTCCTTATGACCGCCCTATCTGATGCCAGGGGCAGGTATGACTATTCATGAGATCGCCTTTTTCTTTTTTTTCGTCTTGTCTCGGCTCCTGTCGCTCCCACTCGGCCATTGAATGGTTTTCTCTGCTTTTCCGGAGAAAAACGACTGGAAACCCGTTTTTGCGTTTTTGATAATGTCGGACAGGGTCCGACATTGGACGGATAGGAATAATTGCAATGTCAGACCAGGTCCGACATAGGACATAAAGGGTTAAAGATCCTAGTGTAGTTCATTAGTAATAGTTTGAGAATCAATCCCTCCTGTTTCTACAGGAAATAATAGTTCAAATTAAACTGCAATCTGTCCTTCTCCTCAATGGGACTGCCTGTCTATAATAGAGGTGTCTGAGCTGCACTTCACATATAGAGACAGGTCTATACTAGAGGTGTCTCAAATCTGCACTTCACATATAGAGACAGGTCTATACTAGAGGTGTCTCAAATCTGCACTTCACATATAGAGACAGGTCTATACTAGAGGTGTCTCTGAGCTGCACTTCACATATAGAGACAGGTCTATACTAAAGGTGTCTCTGAGCTGCACTTCACATATATAGAGACAGGTCTATACTAGAGGTGTCTCTGAGCTGCACTTCACATATAGAGACAGGTCTATACTAAAGGTGTCTCTGAGCTGCACTTCACATATAGATACAGGTCTATACTAAAGGTGTCTCTGAGCTGCACTTCACATATAGAGACAGGTCTATACTAGAGGTGTCTCTGAGCTGCACTTCACATATAGAGACAGGTCTATACTAGAGGTGTCTCTGAGCTGCACTTCACATATAGAGACAGGTCTATACTAGAGGTGTCTCTGAGCTGCACTTCACATATAGAGACAGGTCTATACTAGAGGTGTCTCAAAGCTGCACTTCACATATAGAGACAGGTCTATACTAGAGGTGTCTCTGAGCTGCACTTCACATATAGATACAGGTCTATACTAGAGGTGTCTCTGAGCTGCACTTCACATATAGAGACAGGTCTATACTAGAGGTGTCTCTGAGCTGCACTTCACATATAGAGACAGGTCTATACTAGAGGTGTCTCTGAGCTGCACTTCACATATAGAGACAGGTCTATACTAGAGGTGTCTCTGAGCTGCACTTCACATATAGAGACAGGTCTATACTAGAGGTGTCTCTGAGCTGCACTTCACATATAGAGACAGGTCTATACTAGAGGTGTCTCTGAGCTGCACTTCACATATAGAGACAGGTCTATACTAGAGGTGTCTCTGATCTGCACTTCACATATAGAGACAGGTCTATACTAGAGGTGTCTCTGAGCTGCACTTCACATATAGAGACAGGTCTATACTAGAGGTGTCTCTGAGCTGCACTTCACATATAGAGACAGGTCTATACTAGAGGTGTCTCTGAGCTGCACTTCACATATAGATACAGGTCTATACTAGAGGTGTCTCAAATCTGCACTTCACATATAGAGACAGGTCTATACTAGAGGTGTCTCTGAGCTGCACTTCACATATAGATACAGGTCTATACTAGAGGTGTCTCTGAGCTGCACTTCACATATAGAGACAGGTCTATACTAGAGGTGTCTCTGAGCTGCACTTCACATATAGAGACAGGTCTATACTAGAGGTGTCTCAAATCTGCACTTCACATATAGATACAGGTCTATACTAGAGGTGTCTCAAATCTGCACTTCACATATAGAGACAGGTCTATACTAGAGGTGTCTCAAATCTGCACTTCACATATAGATACAGGTCTATACTAGAGGTGTCTCTGAGCTGCACTTCACATATAGATACAGGTCTATACTAAAGGTGTCTCTGAGCTGCACTTCACATATAGAGACAGGTCTATACTAAAGGTGTCTCTGAGCTGCACTTCACATATAGAGACAGGTCTATACTAGAGGTGTCTCTGAGCTGCACTTCACATATAGAGACAGGTCTATACTAGAGGTGTCTCTGAGCTGCACTTCACATATAGAGACAGGTCTATACTAGAGGTGTCTCTGAGCTGCACTTCACATATAGAGACAGGTCTATACTAGAGGTGTCTCTGAGCTGCACTTCACATATAGAGACAGGTCTATACTAGAGGTGTCTCTGAGCTGCACTTCACATATAGAGACAGGTCTATACTAGAGGTGTCTCTGAGCTGCACTTCACATATAGAGACAGGTCTATACTAGAGGTGTCTCTGAGCTGCACTTCACATATAGAGACAGGTCTATACTAGAGGTGTCTCTGAGCTGCACTTCACATATAGAGACAGGTCTATACTAGAGGTGTCTCTGAGCTGCACTTCACATATAGAGACAGGTCTATACTAGAGGTGTCTCTGAGCTGCACTTCACATATAGAGACAGGTCTATACTAGAGGTGTCTCTGAGCTGCACTTCACATATAGAGACAGGTCTATACTAGAGGTGTCTCTGAGCTGCACTTCACATATAGAGACAGGTCTATACTAGAGGTGTCTCTGAGCTGCACTTCACATATAGAGACAGGTCTATACTAGAGGTGTCTCTGAGCTGCACTTCACATATAGAGACAGGTCTATACTAAAGGTGTCTCTGAGCTGCACTTCACATATAGAGACAGGTCTATACTAGAGGTGTCTCTGAGCTGCACTTCACATATAGAGACAGGTCTATACTAGAGGTGTCTCAAAGCTGCACTTCACATATAGAGACAGGTCTATACTAGAGGTGTCTCTGAGCTGCACTTCACATATAGAGACAGGTCTATACTAAAGGTGTCTCTGAGCTGCACTTCACATATAGAGACAGGTCTATACTAGAGGTGCCTCTGAGCTGCACTTCACATATAGAGACAGGTCTATACTAGAGGTGTCTCAAATCTGCACTTCACATATAGAGACAGGTCTATACTAGAGGTGTCTCTGAGCTGCACTTCACATATAGAGACAGGTCTATACTAGAGGTGTCTCAAATCTGCACTTCACATATAGAGACAGGTCTATACTAGAGGTGTCTCTGAGCTGCACTTCACATATAGAGACAGGTCTATACTAGAGGTGTCTCAAATCTGCACTTCACATATAGAGACAGGTCTATACTAGAGGTGTCTCTGAGCTGCACTTCACATATAGAGACAGGTCTATACTAGAGGTGTCTCTGAGCTGCACTTCACATATAGAGACAGGTCTATACTAAAGGTGTCTCTGAGCTGCACTTCACATATAGAGACAGGTCTATACTAGAGGTGCCTCTGAGCTGCACTTCACATATAGAGACAGGTCTATACTAGAGGTGTCTCAAATCTGCACTTCACATATAGAGACAGGTCTATACTAGAGGTGCCTCTGAGCTGCACTTCACATATAGAGAGAGAGTATTCAAATCTGAAGCCTGTGTGTCTGTACATGTGCCACCCCCCCTTCTCTTCTCTCTTTATCACCTCTATATCTCTCCATCTCTTCCCCTCACTCTTCCTCCCTTCTCTCTCTCCCTTTCATCCATGTTCCCCTGCACCTCCCTCTTTTTCCCTCACTCTCTGATTATAATGAAATTTGTTATAGAATCTGGAGCCTGTCTGGCCCTCCCTGCCTCTCCTCTGTTCACCTCTCCTCTCCCTCTCTCTCTCTATACTCTTCTTTCTTCTGCCTCCCGTTCTCCACTGTCCCATCTTTCTCTCTTCCTCTCTCTCAGGCGACAGGTAAATACTCCCTGTGGGAGGGTGTGGGAATTCACTAGACACAAGACAGAACTGTAGTTGAAAACGCCACTTGGCACAGATTTATTTATGCCATGAGGTGGCACTGTAGCACTGACTCCAGAGCACAACCCAATACCAGCAATGGTAAAAGGTTGGCCGTTCAGTAGCGGTGCACACACAGGTGCTCAAAATAATAGTACAAACAAAAGGGTGAAAGTAAAAAGAAAAATAAAACACTGTAACATAACTACAAAATAAAAGGTGCTGCTCTTGCAGCCTCCCACCATCGCTACCTGCACGGCTTGGGTCTTCAGCGGCGCTTTGCTATTCCCCTACTATACTATATGGGGTTGCTCAGGGTTTCCCGCTAATCTACACACGTCCTGATTCAGGTGCGTGAATACAGATTATTTTATTTATTTTCTTCTCGGGTTGGCTGTCTTCCTCAGCCTCGTTGGCCTGTCCCTTCGTGGTTTCTCCAGACCCTCAAGACCAGGACTGTCATTGTTATTTTTCCTAGATGGGGGGACACTGAGGAATAACAAAGCACAGTTTTTATAGGTCAGGCACCCCTACAAGGCCTGCCTCCCGACCACTCAGAGAGAGGGAGAGAACACACCCTCACCCAGCCTCTGTGTCATCGCCATGATTGACAGGCGGATCCTACAGGGCTCCTGACCCCTCCCCTACAGGATCATGCATACATCAGATAGCCAACACAGAACCCACCATGTTACACTCCTCTCTCCTCCTTCCCCGCTCCCTTCTCCCACTATTGTCTCGCTCTCTCCACATTAGCTCTCCTCTATTCTTCTCTTTATCCCTCTCTTCTCCCTTACCTCTTTCTTTAAATATTCTCCCATGACCTCTCCCTCTTTTCTTCTATCTTCCCCATTTTCTCTCTCACTTCCCTCTCTCTCCTTCCTCTGTCCCTCCCTCTCTCGCCCTCTCCCCATTGACATTGTTGAACACAAATTTTGTCTGGAGTCTATGTGTAGATACACCTCCCTCTCTCTCTTACATGCCTCCCCCACCTCCAGTCCTCAATTTTCCTCAGGTATACTTTAACACTAATTATTAAGAGTATCACCCTGTATTCCTGTCTCTCTTCTCACCCTCTCACTCTATTCCTCTTTTCCTCTATTTCACCTCTCCCTCTCATCTCCATGTCATTGCTTCCTCATTTACTCTTTTTCTTCCCTCCTTCTCTTCTTTGCCCTCTCCATCTCTTTCTCTCACATTCTCCTCCCCTTTATTCTTATCCATCTCCTTTCCTCTCAGCCTTTCCCTTTATACCCCTTTCCTCCCCACATCTATCCCTCTCCCTTTCATAGTCTCCCCTTCCACATCTCTATCCCTCTCTCCACCTCATTGCCTTCCACCTCCCCATCTCTATCCCTCTAATAGCCTCCCTCTCCACATATCTATCCCTCTCTCCCTCAGAGCCTTCCACCACCCCATCTCTTTCCCTCTCTCATAGCCTTCCCCTCCACATCTCTATCCCTCTCTTATAGCCTCCCCCTCACCATCTCTATCCCTCTCCCTCATAACCTCCCCATCCCTATCCCTCTCTCATAGCCTACCCCTCCCCATCTCTATCCCTCTCTCATAGCCTCCCCCTGCCCATCTCTATCCCTCTGTCCCCTTCATAGCCCCCTCCCCATCTCTATCCCTCTCTCATAGCCTCCCCTGCCCATCTCTATCCCTCTGTCCCTTCATAGCCCCCCTCCCATCTCTATCCCTCTCTCATAGCCTCCCCTGCCCATCTCTATCATTCTGTCCCTTCATAGCCCCTCCCCATCTTTATCCCTCTCTCATAGCCACCCCTGCCCATCTCTATCCCTCTGTCCCTTCATAGCCCCCCTCCCCATCTATATCCTCTCTCATAGCCTCCCCTGCCCATCTCTATCCCTCTGTCCCTTCATAGCCCCCTCCCCATCTTTATCCCTCTCTCATAGCCACCTCCTGCCCATCTCTATCCCTCTGTCCCCTCATAGCCCCCTCCCCGTCTCTTTCCCTCTCATATCCTCCCCATCCCAATCTCTACCCCACTCCCCCTCCCCATCTCTACCCCTCCTCTCCCCTCAACTCCTCCTCCCCTCTTCCCCAATAGCAGCTATTCTGTCCAGATCATGTTGCTCTCTAGCTCTGTTCTTCTTCTTCTTCTTCTTCTTCTTCTTCTTCTTTCCTATTTCTGTGACTCTGGACCCTGATACAGCACAGCCCTGACTCTCACTCCTCTCTCCCTTTCTGCTCCACAGTTGATGTGACTCTGGACCCTGATACAGCACAGCCCGAGCTCATCCTGTCTGCGGATGGGAAACGAGTGAGACGGGGAGAGACATGGCGGGATCTCCCTCATAAACAAGAGAGATTTGATTACTGGTCCTGTGTGCTTGGCAGGAGGGCTTCACCTCGGGAGATGCTACTGGCAGGTGCAGGTGGAGGGAATAAATGGTGGAGATTAGGAGTCAGCAGAGAGTCTGCCCGAGGAAGGGGAGTTCAGCACAACCCCAGCAGGGTTACTGGGCTGTGTGGTGGGGAGTGGAGATAGAGATGAGTTCAGTGCTCTCACTGACCCCGGACCCCCTCCCCATGAGCCTGAAGCCCCAGAAGATGGGGTGTATCTGGATTATGAAGAAGGCGGCTCTCCTTTTACAATGTGGAGACCAGGTCTCACATCTACACTTTCACTGATATGGAGTTCAATCCCAATGAGAAACTCTATCCACTCTTTTATACTTACAGTGAAACAGACCTTGTGCTGGGAGTCCCTGACCCTGACCCTGTCAGCTGCAGATTAAACACACATTGCTGACTGAACCAGGAAACTATTCAAACAGCTCAGACAATCTCTTCTTCACTTTCACTGATGCTCTGTCTGCACTCTTCTGGGCTGATGATAAAAATCCCTCTCTTCCACCCTCTTAATCTGAGCCCCTCCTCTATTTCTCTACACCCCTATACTACTCCTGCCCTGTTTCTGTCCTTCTTTCCCTCCACCTCTCTCCATCTCGATCACTCTCCTTCTCTTCTGCTCTCCTCTCCCCTCTCTCCTCTCCCTCTCACAACCATGGCCTCTACTGTCACTCTCTTCCTCCCTGCCCTCTCTACTCCCCTCTCCCCTTTGTACTGTCTCTTCCCCTGCCCTCTTACTCTCCCCTCTTCTTTAATATGGTCATTTAGCCAGGGAATCTAGCAGACCTGGGAACCGACCATAAGAGTATTTAAAGACTTAAACATATGTTAAATGGCACCAGCACCTTTGAATTGTAACAAGAAATTGATTTAGAGAGTTGAACTAGTGTGGTATTGTGGCAATGTGCCCCGCACCTGTGTGCATTTGTGTGTTATATGTTGCATGTAGTGTGTAAATGTTGGTGTATTGTAGTTGGTCCACGGGATATAATGTGGGTAATGAGCATGAGTATTTAAAATGTATAATTTGTCACTAAATCTGAGGGTTCCGTTTTCTTTACGCACTCTTTATTTTGCTCAGCATACACTCTTATCTCAGGGGAGACGTTAGGAGGACAGAGATGGTACTACTCCTTGTGGGGTATTTTATTACACTCTTGACCCGCAATATATCCAGATGACTAATGTAGCACCCAAGAAATTGACAGACTCATGTATTTAAAGTTTTTACAAATCGGAGTATGATTAGTACTCGCTCGGTTTATTAACGGTTAAATATTGGATAGAGTAGCTACAGGCTACTTTGTATCCCCAGCTGACAGACACACTGGGCAGTCCAGTGTCTTAACAGATATCAACGTTAACACTTTAATACATATATATATATATATATATATATATATATATATATATATATATATATATATATATATATATATATATATATATGTATTCAAGGCCGACAAGCAGGCCAAGAACACGTCATCTAAAGTACCCAATGGTCTATTTCAGCACATTCAACAAAATACTATCATTTCTAAAACATAGCGTGAGTCCCTTATAGCAATAACATGCAATACATGTGAGATAAAATAATAATTGATTAATGCTTACCCTTTAATATAAATCGTAAAGGAATATGATGGTGTCTTCACCAGGCAAATGAAACTGAGTTCAATCAGCTCAATTGTGTAAGTCTGCAGAAGATGGACCACCTTACCCTGTCTCGATGAGTGTGGTACTCCATTGTAATTACTTAGGAGTTATATAGGTTTTTCGCCTCATTGGAATACATGGGACGCCTCAATTAAATCCAGTCATTAATCTGTTGAGACAGCTCCTATCCCTTTTACAAATAATAGTTTTCAAAAGATCCGGACCAACTTTTCAGAATTAACCCATACTAAAAATATATACAGTACTGTGCAAAAGTTTTAGGCAGGTGTGAAGAAATGCTGTAAAGTAAGAATGCTTTCAAAAATAGACATGTTAATAGTTTATATTTATCAATTAACAAAATGCAAAGTGAGTGAACAGAAGAAAAATCTACATCAAATCAATATTTGGTGTGACCACCCTTTGCCTTCAAAACAGCATCAATTCTTCTAGGTACACTTGCACACAGTTTTTGAAGGAACTCGGCAGGTAGGTTGGCCCAAACATCTTGGAGAACTAACCACAGTTCTTCTGTGGATTTAGGCATCCTCAGTTGCTTCTCTCTCTTCATGTAATCCCAGACAGACTCGATGATGTTGAGATCAGGGCTCTGTGGGGCCATACCATCACTTCCAGGACTCCTTGTTCTTCTTTACGCTGAAGATAGTTCTTAATGACTTTCGCTGTATGTTTGGGGTCGTTGTCATGCTGCAGAATAAATTTGGGGCCAATCAGATGCCTCCCTGATGGTATTGCATGATGGATAAGTATCTGCCTGTACTTCTCAGCATTGAGGAGACCATTAATTCTGACCAAATCCCCAACTCCATTTGCAGAAATGCAGCCCCAAACTTGCAAGGAACCTCCACTATGCTTCACTGTTGCCTGCAGACACTCATTCGTGTACCACTCTCCAGCCCTTCGACGAACAAACTGCCTTCTGCTACAGCCAAATATTTCAAATTCTGACTCATCAGTCCAGAGCACCTGCTGCCATTTTTCTGCACCCCAGTTCCTGTGTTTTCGTGCATAGTTGAGTCGCTTGGCCTTGTTTCCACGCCGGAGGTATGGCTTTTGGCCGCAAGTCTTCCATGAAGGCCACTTCTGACCAGACTTCTCCGGATAGTAGATGGGTGTACCAGGGTCCCACTGTTTTCTGCCAATTCTGAGCTGATGGCACTGCTGGACATCTTCCGATTGCGAAGGGAAGTAAGCATGATGTGTCTTTCATCTGCTGCAGTAAGTTTCCTTGGCCGACCACTGCGCTCACGGTCCTCAACGTTGCCCGTTTTTGTGCTTCTTCAAAGAGCTTGGACAGCACATCTGGAAACCCCTGTCTGCCTTGAAATGTCTGCCTGGGAGAGACCTTGCTGATGCAGTATAACTACCTTGTGTCTTGTTGCTGTGCTCAGTCTTGCCATGGTGTATGACTTTTGACAGTAAACTGTCTTCAGCAACCTCACCTTGTTAGCTGAGTTTGGCTGTTCCTCACCCAGTTTTATTCCTCTTACACAGCTGTTTCTGTTTCAGTTAATGATTGTGTTTCAACCTACATATTGAATTGATGATCATTAGCACCTGTTTGGTATAATTGTTTAATCATACACCTGACTATATGCCTACAAAATCCCTGACTTTGTGCAAGTGTACCTAGAAGAATTGATGCTGTTTTGAAGGCAAAGGGTGGTCACACCAAATATGGATTTGATTTAGATTTTTCTTCTGTTCACTCACTTTGCATTTAGTTAATTGATAAATATAATCTATTAACATGTCTATTTTTGAAAGCATTCTTACTTTACAGCATTTTTTCACACCTGCCTAAAACTTTTGCACAGTACTGTATATATTTTAAATATATTTTTGTAAACATATTATTCATATAAAACTCATAGTCGTTGGGAATGAAAAAATATATGGAAAAATATATGTATTATGTAGGTAACGTTATATAAAATATATTTAACATATTACAAAATTGGCCCGTTTTCATCATATGGAAAATATATTTGCAATGTATTTGCTTAAAAATATTTTAAATATATTTAAAATATAATTTCAGGTAAAAATATATCAATTATATTGTCCATGTATTTTTTAGAAATGTATTATTCAATCTATTTACTAAACATGTATTATATAATGTATTCACAATATATTACATAATGTAAAGTGCCTGGACACACACCATATTTTGCATGTGTTCCACCAAACAGATATGAAGCAAATAAATAAGAAAGGAATGGAATTCCACAATTTCACTTAAAAATAACTACTATCTTTAAACATAACGGAATATATCAACATTTTGTAAAATTCACTGTATATAAAACAGTCAAGTACAAAAATGAAAAGCTTTCAACATATGCTAAAAGGCTGTTTGCATTACAACAGGTGTTTGGGCTGCTTCTCTGTAGACCTGCTAACATTGTTCTTCTGAAACTATGAGACGTTACAAAAACTGCTGCTTCCAATTAAAAATTCATTAATAGCTATGGAATTGTTACTGAAAATAGAGCTATGAAAGTAAAAAAAAACACTAATAAACTGGAAATACATTTTTCCAATTTCATTCTTTTTCATATTGGTGGGCATACAGTTTAAATATAAGGTGACTTAAAATATGAACTGCCTATTGTGTCCTTGATTGTTATTGACCTCTCTTTTTTTTCTTCTAAATACAAGGCTTAGCCCAGTTATTTTTATGAGGTATCTGTAACACTTGGTATCTGCAGAAAGATTGATTAACGACCATATTTATCCCGTCAAGAATAAACTTATTTACCGAATTAAAATCACAGTGTCTGTGTTTTTATCTGCTGTACATAAACTTATGAAGCCTTCTTGTTTTAAATCTAGTGCTGCCTGACCGTCATGAGTCTCCCATTATATGCAATATATAAATATATTGTTTGAAAACACTGCATACACTTTGAAATATATTAATGTGGATATATTTATTTACAACATATTTTACAATATATTTTGAATATAATTTAGAAAAATAAAATATATAAATGTGAATATGTTGATTTACAAAATACATTTATAGTATATTATAAATATATTTAAGCAACATGTCATGTTTAAGAAAATATATTATAAATACATTTCAGGTTTAAAAAATATATCATTCCATATATTAGAAATATATTTATTTTCCGTATGGGATTGGTGTCATGTACCAAATAAATTCAAGACTTCATATTTGTCCAACTTTATGATCTCACTCCTTGTTTTCCTCCGAGCCCCTCCTTTATCTGAAAAGTCAAGTGAACCAAGGTTCCCAGGATCTTGGTTTACTATATAATATAAAACACTACTGTTTATATGTGATTGCAAAACACTATTTTTATATGTGTTATATATGAGAGATGTTCTTAATATGTGACATCATCTTCTAATTGACTATATTTTGCTAAATTAAAGGTATGTGTTTCTTTTAACCTCATATTGTTTCATCATTTTGTTAATGAGTCAGTTTTAAATCCATATACTATTGTTTAACAGGGTATTTGACAAAAGATTGTCTCATACAATATTCAAGTCAATTAGTTTCACTAAGTTTAAGTGGTAATAGTTTTCATTACAAGTATTTATCCCTTAAAAGATGCACTAACCAGGCTCTGACCTGTACCTGACTCTGGGAATGTGCTTTGCAAGCAATTTCCACAGTCTCTTGTTTTTCCAAGGCCAGAATCTGTGTAAACACTTTATTAGATATATGACCTATCAATGTCTGTTAATCCATAATTTTTGCATATTATTTCAAGATATATTCTTATCTGTGCTAAACCACTAATTCCATAAACCTTAACACTCCAAATCTATAAGAAAATAGATACAAAAAAGTTATTGGAACAAACAGTTCTACTAAATGGCCACACGATGGCAGCATTGGATAAGGAATAGCGAGAGCTAAGTTCTGCCCGGTTTCATAAAGTTCACTGACTGCTCTGCCCATTGTAACCTGCTCGACAGAGCCGCGCCGAATTAATGAGCTCACAGGGGGCGTGTCTCAGTGTGGAACAGCTGGATCTCATTAAATATGTTGGTTTGTTCAGAAGGAAGCCAAGCGAGGAGGTATTTGCGTTTGTTTTTCAGATTACGGCGCACAGAGCTCGTTAAAGCAGGTGAATGCACACAGGTTATTTATTTAGGGGTTAGGAGAGTTATTATAAGGTTGGGGTGTATTTTAAGGTTGGTCGTGTTCTTGTATTTCACAGCTGGCTGCGCTTGCTGCTCCTGGCTGTGCTTGCTGCTCCTGGCTGTGCTTGCTGCTCCTGGCTGTGCTTGCTGCTCCTGGCTGCGCTTGCTGCTCCTCGCTGTGCTTGCTGCTCCTCGCTGTGCTTGCTGCTCCTGCTGCTCCTCGCTGTGCTTGCTGCTCCTGGCTGTGCTTGCTGCTCCTCGCTGTGCTTGCTGCTCCTCGCTGTGCTTGCTGCTCCTGGCTGTGCTTGCTGCTCCTCGCTGTGCTTGCTGCTCCTGGCTGTGCTTGCTGCTCTTGGCTGCGCTTGCTGCTCCTGGCTGCTCTCTGTTTGACATCACGTTGCTTCTCCAAACCTTTGGGAAACTTACCAACAACCAGGGACGTCACTAGAGATTCATGGATAGGGGGGCTAAGCCTCTTTTAGGGGGTCTGGGCATACTCCCCAAGGTTGGCTAAAAGTATACCTGTCTCATAGTTTGTGTTAGACACTGATCTAATATGACTTACTTAAATTCTATCCAAATAAAGAAATTAAAGTCCACTCTGTCCCCATTCATCCAACACCAACAAAAGGCACAAAAATGGCTGTACTATGTAGCCAAAATACTTTTTGGATTTTATTTTGAGAGAGAGAGAGAGAGAGAGAGAGAGAGAGAGAGAGAGAGAGAGAGAGAGAGAGAGAGAGATGAGAAGACATGCAGGTCATATTATACCATTAGAAAAAATCTTTATTTAAGTTTCACCCTTTTGTTAATTGTTGCTCAAAATTAACCCAATAATTCAGACACATGGAACATCTTAAACAGTATCATCCACAATGGGGCAAAACTAAATTCAACTAATGAGCGAAATAAAATAAAAAAACTGAAAAATAATTAGGAATAAAATCTGATAAAAAGTAAGATCCCAAACAAATATTACAACCAATATTACAGAACTGCTCCTCCTGCTTCTCTCTTTTGATGCTTATTTTGTGGGTGGACACATCAAAGTGTACCTCCTATTTTTAAAGGTGGCAAAGCGGTCAATGACACTATTGTGGCTTAGTGGCCCAAGCACTTCACCCTCAATGGACGTGGCTGCAAGACTTGCAAGCCTTTTCTGACCCATTGTCTTACGCAACCAGGAGTGCAGTCGGCGCAGTGCACTAAAGGACCTTTCACAGGAGCAGCTGCTCACAGGAATTGTGAGGGCAACCTGAATGATTTCCTTCAGAGAAGGAAACATATCATCATCCAGGAGGTTATGCACAGCAAGCATATCTTTGGGAGGACATCCAGCCTCTCTTTTCCAGGCAAGAAAGTTTCTGGCCACCAACATCTCTTCTGTTTTAACATCAATACCGTAGTGCTTGGCAAACTCAGTTAAGCATGATGTATCTAGGAAGTTTTTGAGTTGGGGCTGCATGCCTGTATGTCTTTGAGCAGACCTGCATCTACAGCAATTGAGTATGAAAAGATATGTGCATGATGTTACGTCATCTGTCTCATTTATAGCCTGGCACAGATAGCAAAACTACATTAAATACAACGTTAATTACATATCATCGCCACATAACTTATGTCGAATTTAAAAGACACCGTTAACGTTACCGTTAGCTAGCTCGCAACGTCTGTTACACTGTAACTTACAGGCAGCCTCACATAAAAACGTATTGGTTAACAAAGCTTTGATTATGACCAAAGTCTATAGTAGTGAATACTCTCTCTGTTCTAACTTACCACAAATTCACATCGTAGCCTATCTGCATGAATCCGTCCTGTCAGAGCCTTTTCCTGTTCGTTTACTGTTAGCTCGCAGTCTCAAGCCACAGTAGCAGCTAACGTTACCCAAAATGTTACCTACAACTAGGCCTAACACTCATTAGCGCGTGCAGCAGCCTCCCCAGGTCCTAGTGCCCCCGGTAAGAAGTTTAAGATGCGATGGAACGGTTGACGAAAAATAAAGAAATCACAGAGAAAATATATTGACTGATATATTGATTTATTTAGGGGGCTAATGAATATTTTAGGGTGGCTAAAGCCCCCTAAAATAGGCCTAGCGACGTCCCTGCCAACAACATCACCTGTTTATACTCTAGTTTCATAATGAATGACTTATTCTATTTGTTTGGTGTATATTGTAATGTTTACACGTCCTGTAGTTAGTTTCTGGATTCTCAGACTATACAGAGTCAGTTTGATGTAATTGTTGAACATTAACTTTATTGTAACAGTATACATTTATCAGCTGATACAATGTGTATTCATGATGAATACATTTCAAATTCTAATAATGTAATTCCGTGTCTGCAATTCATCATGCATTACATATGAACTGACGCTTATTTTAAAGGGTTACCGTGTATTTAATACAGCGTTGACAAGGCGTAAAGATAACATGTCGTTCCCTCCACTAACAAGGGAGCAGCAGTAGTTTTAGTAGCTATTTCAATTACGATTGACGAATCGAAGTTCCCTTTGTGCTCCACTAGCTTCATAATTTACAGCATGATCAGAAAATGTATAGTAGAAACAGTCCCTGCTATAAAGAGATAATATAAACGTATGTTTATATTAGACAGTTGTTAGACAGTACTGTATTTTGATCTGGGACAAAAGTAGTTCACATACTTGCACATGTGGTCACATATCTCACTTCAACTACCTGTTATTAAAGCTGATTTATTCTCCTTAATTCAAAGTAGTTTATTCCCTGTCCGATAGCCTTTCATCAATAACCAATTACACCTGCTGAAAATAACAGAGCGGTTTAGGTTAATTTCAACCGTTTAGCATTATTTTATTTTTTACATGTTTAAAGAATAAATATCTGAATATTTGAAAAGTCTAATAACTGTGTGGAAAAAGAGTCAAATCATTTTAATTTGTATTACAAATCATTCATAAGATAATGAATGACATGACTGGAAGGCGATTCACACCCCTGGCTAGGTGGCAGTAGCACATGGAGTGAGGATTGGATCTGGTTGCTACACACTTCTTTGTCAGCCAGCGCTCGTCTATTGTTTCGCGTCGCGGCTGCTCCTGCGCAGGACCTCTTGAGAAGCTGCGCGGCTGCGCAGGCTTTTAAGCCCGTGGATGCGTGACCTGGTGACGTCTTTTCCGGCTGAGTTCACGCAGACGATGAATTTTGGACTGGTTTTCCGCAGAATGTGCGCAGACTTAGCAAAGTCTGCGTATCGTTAACGCACCCACTACCAATATGCTTTTGACAACACCTACGTCAGTACGAGTCAATTGCACGGAGCTGAAAGCAGCGCAGTACCTGGGGCTGATCCCGTGGTTGCACGGAGCACGGTACTAAACCAGCACGCAAGTTAATCGGTGCTGTCAAAAGCATGTTGTTTGGGGATGTTAACTCGCTGCGCTGTCTCTGCTTTCTGATGATGTCACATTATCAGCAGAGACAGTCGAATCTGCCTCCATGTCGGATTCCGCGCAGTGTGAGCATCGCATCAACACAGCGCTCACAGAGCCGACATGGAGACTCTGCGATCCAGTTTCATAACCTCCTCGACCCGCCCTGGCTTCCATAGGGAGGCCAAAGCCAATAATACGCGGCGGCTCCACCCAGCCGCGCCTTCTGCTAGGGACGCTTTCATTTCACTACCAGAAATAGAAAGGTTTGCTACTGCTTGCAAAGTCTGTGTGGGATGCATATATTTGAATGGGAAGGCTACGATAAAACAAATCTATCTTACTAAATACAAACCGCAGGCGGTGTTTCTGAATGAAAAGAGGATTCCGCTAGACCAGTCTCACACTAAACCAGTGAAGATGGAGCCGGTGAGTGTCTCCGTGTCGTTGTTTCAAGACGAGCTCGCCTCGACCGTCGAGCCCGCAGTGAAAGCGGCTCTAGACAGCGTCGTGTGCGCGATTACTGAAGCTGTCCGCAGCAAATTCACTGAATTCAGAGTGGAAATGTCTGGAGTGAAGAGAGAGAATGAAAGCCTGAAGCTGAGATTGGAAATATCAGAGAGCGAGCTGAAAGCCCTGCGAGGGTATAAACGCTGCAGATGCAGACATTAAACAGCCTTTCATATTTCAAGGTAAGATTGGTTTTATTGTGTGGTATTGCTCGGTCAATCCAACACCTCAAACCACCTTCTACTGGAAAGATCTTGGTTCGAATCTCTCTTCAGACACGTTTTAACGTGTTTGATTATTATAAGCGCTGTTAATAGCTCAGCTCTGTCCTAATATTGGTTATAAGCAGTCTAATTGAGGCATTGTGTTATTTTATAGATTATAAGAACGTAGTGCATCTAACCAAGTCTAATTCATATTTAAATAGGTATTGTAGAAACTAAGAAAGTACTATATTGGTGAGTCTTAACCAGTCTGTAATTAGAGAGACTCAAATGGTGTTCTTCTGGTAAAGTATATAGAGTCCCGCTGAGACAGTCACAGACCATATTGCAGAGCTTTAGAATAATGATTTGGGACCTCATATCAACACACAGCAGCACATCGTGTTTTCGTGTTTGACTGGCGCAGTATATATTATACTATAACAGTGTGTATTATTAAGAATGGATAGTGGTGCAGTATATATTATACTATAACAGTGTGTATTATTAAGAATGGATAGTGGTGCAGTATATATTATACTATAACAGTGTGTATTATTAAGAATGGATAGTGGTGCAGTATATATTATACTATAACAGTGTGTATTATTAAGAATGGATAGTGGTGCAGTATATATTATACTATAACAGTGTGTATTATTAAGAATGGATAGTGGTGCAGTATATATTATACTATAACAGTGTGTATTATTAAGAATGGATAGTGGTGCAGTATATATTATACTATAACAGTGTGTATTATTAAGAATGGATAGTGGTGCAGTATATATTATACTATAACAGTGTGTATTATTAAGAATGGATAGTGGTGCAGTATATATTATACTATAACAGTGTGTATTATTAAGAATGGATAGTGGTGCAGTATATATTATACTATAACAGTGTGTATTATTAAGAATGGATAGTGGTGCAGTATATATTATACTATAACAGTGTGTATTATTAAGAATGGATAGTGGTGCAGTATATATTATACTATAACAGTGTGTATTATTAAGAATGGATAGTGGTGCAGTATATATTATACTATAACAGTGTGAATTCTATTAAAATATATAATTTGCTCAAAACAGCATGAAGCTGCAGTTTGTATGTTAGAAAAATTCTAACCATAAAATAAATAAATAAAGTACATTGTTCAGCTGATGGTAAACAGAATTAGGAAACGATCGGTCATATTGTTTCAAACCCAGACACTTACTAATACAGAGTATTATTTAAGAGCAGAGGATGCATGCAATAGGGAGAGCCACACCAGTACAAATGTATTGTAATACTAGTAGGGATGTGATTGGATGTATATCTACAGTTCACATGACGTTGCACAAGTAAGCTTCCAATGTTGTTACTAATGATTATTACACAGGTGGAGTTTGTACAAAAAACATGTTGCTGCACTTTGAAGAGTCAGCATTGTGTAAATCACTTGTTTCCATGAAGCTGCTTTGAGAATAAGCAGCTCTCCTGCTGCAGTCCCTTGTCTGCTTGTTGTATTTGACACATTGAAACTTGTATTCTGTGACAAGAGCTTCCATCCCAACCATGATCACAATACAGTATGAGTTCACAGAAAGACATTCCTCAGACACTTTGCTGAGACTTGCCTCTGTTGTCCTCAGCTGTTGTGTGGTTTCCTGCTGCGAGGAAAAATGTGTTTTAATTTGGGAGTTAAAAACAGGGTAAAGTAACACTAGGCCTATTAATTAAAAATAAATCAATAAAATAAGAGAAATAGCTCCTCTTAGACCCGGTGACATTATGTTGACTCAGAAATGTCTTTATCTAGACAATGTGGGGAAGCTATAAAAAAGGCCAACAAGATGCTCGGATATATTGTGAGAAGTGTTGAATTTAAATCAAGGGAAGTAATGTTAAAACTTTACAATGCATTAGCAAGACCACATCTAGAATATTCTGTTCAGTTCTGGTCACCTTGTTACAAAAAGGATATTGCTGCTGTAGAAAGAGTGCAAAGAAGAGCAACCAGAATTATCCTGGGTTTAAAAGGTGTATGCAGACAGGCTAAAAGAATTGGATCTATTCAGTCATTCTGACAAGGGGCTGGCTTTGTAGAGGAACCTAGCTAGTAAGTAAGAGTTGTAATTTTATACAATTTTGTTTCTCACAGATCACATAGAGAGCCACGCTATCCCTGAATCTGAAGCACAGGAGGGGCCAAAGATAGAAGCAGTTTACACACAAGAGGAGTCCTTTGAGCAGGAGTGGTGTGCAAGTCTAATACAGGTTACAGGGCTGACATGTGTTAAAGACGAAGATGTCCCTGAACAGGAATGTGTTCCTATTAAAGAGGAATTCATAGAACAGGAATATGTCCCCATCGCAGAGGAACGTCCTACTGAAAATAATGTCTGTACACTTGAGGAGAACAACAAGCTGGGATCCAACCTGTGTGATGATTCTCCATCTGAATGTGATCTGGGATTTGGAGGTAATCCTACAAAACAAGCAGCACTGAGCTGCCTATTCATCCTGCAAAACCTGGTACTGAACACCAGCAGTGTGCTTGAGATTCATATTTTAACAAGGGGAGCTGTCCAACCACAATGTCAACAAGGACATCACTGTGCTTGCTCCTGAGGCACCTGCTAGATGTGCAGCCACTGCCACGCCCCTTTAAAATGTTGTGAGATCAGCGCTGGCCAATCACTCTACATGTGCAGCCACTGCCACGCCTCTTTAGAATGCTGTGAGATCAGCGCTGTCCAATCACGCTACATGTGCAGCCACTGCCACGCCTCTTTAGAATGCTGTGAGATCAGCGCTGTCCAATCACGTTCCTGGAGGCCATTCCGCTCCTCATTGAACAGGTTCACTTCTATAAAGTGCTGCTCCTGTGCCTGGATGGAGCTTTAATTGGTTCATTTAAACAACTTAGAACAGGGTTGGAACAAAGAGCAGGAGTGGAAGGGCCAGCTTTGGACACCCCTGTGTTAGATCTGTGCCTTTCCCCATTTCTGGTAGACTGTTGGCAGTTGTGCTGCTCCCACAGCTTTACAGAGCTGCAGGGATCACATATCCCATCACTGGGTGATGTCACATCCAGTCGGGTTGCTTAGCGTCCCCAGAAGAAATATTTCAGTAGAGCATTTCTGTGGAGAGTGTGCAGCAGCATCGCCACAATGAGAGTGAACCCGTATTGTGTGACCCATCAGTCTTATTTTATTTCTTACACTTTATTCAAATACAATATCATGTTTAAAAGCTCATCTCACTACAACTATCCCAGGGACTGTAATGTTTGCTCTCAGCAGCACATTTCACTCTTGTGTGTCTCACAGTAAGCATTGCTGTGTTGTTATTGTCATGTTTATGACAAGAAGCCCTGCAGAACAGTGCATGTGGAAGAATGCTGTACAATAACCTTTGTCTCTCTTCTCTTTCTTTCTTTAGCTTCTAAAGTAGATGAAGGAGAACACGACTCCACTCCATCACCCCAGTGCAAAAACTCTTCTAGAGGCAAACCACAGTGCAAGAAACACAGAGAAACGACACCCCAAGAAGAGTATGTGAAGACATTGAGAACTCACTCAGTTACAATCCCTTCTTTACAAGACAGACACTCACTTACTGTGGAGAGTACAGAGACGGCACATTCTGCATGTTTTAACAATTCTGAAACCCAGGGCAACTTGAAGACCTTGCCTCATTCTATTAAAGGTGGGAAGAGTTCCTGTCAATTAGACGCTCCTGAAACTCACAAGGGAAATCCCACAGGAGGGACTACGTTTTCCTGGGCTGATTGTGGGAAGAGTTTCAATCATATATCACTGCTTAAAAGACACCAGCGCATTCACACAGGAGAGGAACCTTCCCACATACAGACCAGTGATAAGAGTTTCACACAGTTAGGAAATCTTCATTCACACCAGCGCATTATCACAGGAGAGAAACCTTATCACTGCACTGAGTGTGGGAAGAGATTCAGTCACTTAGGATACCTTAAAAAACACAAGGCCATTCACACAGGAGAGAAACCTCATCACTGTGATGTTTGTGGGAAGAGATTCAGCCATTTAAGAGACCTTAAAAGACACCATACAATTCACACAGGAGAGAAACCTTATCACTGTGCTGTTTGTGGGAAGAGATTCAGCCAGTTAGGAGACCTTAAAAGACACCATCAAATTCACACAGGAGAGAAACCTTATCACTGTGCTGTTTGTGGGAAGAGATTCAGCCTGTTTGGAAACCTTAAAAGACACCATAAAATTCACACAGGTGTGTAATCCTCTCCCTGCACTTAGTGTGTGAAGAAGTGAAGTCAGTTGCAGGCTCTTACAGAATTCGAGAACATTCTCAGAATTGCAGACACTTGGGGACACCTAAACAACAGGAGTGCATTCGACTAAATACAGAAATATTTACTGAAAACAAAAGAATAAACCTGCTTGATAAACAGGGTCACCCCGAATCACAATCTGTTCAGATCAAAAGCTCACAGACTCAAATATGAACGAGTACATCTTGTATTCATGGTCTTGTTGAGCATTCGGATTGTGTTTCGTCACATTAGTAATATATTAAATAGATTGTTATTATGAAGGCACGTTTCTCTTTCCTTTCTCATGCGTTGCTCAGCCTCTTGCAGTGGGTTCTGTGGAAGCTTCCCCCGATACCACGGTGAATCTGCGGTACCTCAAGACACAGCACAGTGTACTGCAGTTATCATGCGCGCAGCTTGCAGTGTAAAGCAGTACTGTTTCCAGCAGGGGCACCAGAGAGCTTTTAGGAATGTAATGGGCTGCATACCATTGCTTCTTAACGAGATGATTTCTGCTCAGGATGTGTTTAATACTGCTCTCTCTCTCTCTCTCTCTGGGTACTCTATTAACAAACGCAGGTTCTGTGTTTTTAATATCAATTTGTTGATTGACAACAAGACTACTAAACCAAATAAAATCTATATTAAAAATGCTTTGCTGTCTGTATTAAATGCTGTTTTAAATGATGTTCAGTGTCTTGTCAATCAACAATTTCATTTTAAAAATCCAGTAATAAATACCGTAGATGTCCTTGTTTCTACATTTTTTATATATACCATGACTGGAGCAGCTTTTTAAACTGCTGTCTGCTCATACAAGCGATCCATGTACAATCAGACATATTTTGTCATTAAGTATTATATAGCTCTGTGGTTTATACAAACAGTTTTTACATGTTTAACTTGCTTTGAAGCCCATTTCAGTTCTACACTTTCCTGTAAAATGCTCCCCGCTGTTACAAGTTTGTTATAAATTTTTATTATTTATGTTTTTGGGATATGCACTCTCGTTAGATACTTAATCGATCTGTAGTTTCAAGTCGTTATTATTTGTAGTGTTTTAGATTGCAAGGTTGTGAGATTTTAAACAGCAATCTCACACGACTGCATGGAAGTTAGAATCGGGATGGAGGATTTATAAACTGCAGAATCGGGAATGGAAGACAGAACAGGAATTTTCAATACTTGGAAATGGGACTTTTAGCAACAATGCCTCCATCTTTTGTTTGAAGTAGATTATGATTAGCTGCTCCGCAGCTTAGTATGCAGCTCTGTACTAAATCCACAAGTTCATCGCAATTGACCCAGATGGTTGTCATTGCTGGCTTCATTAGGAGCACTAGGCACTGGGAAATGTAGTTCTGATGCCATTTTAAAATCCCAGAACTACATTCTCTATAACAGATTTGCATAAGTGCTGTGCGCTTCACCACTATCTGTGGAAGAGGCTGAAAGCAGAGCCACGCAATGCTGTTACAAAGCAATGGCAGCAGCATTCATCTGGAGAGCCTGCACAACCTCTGCTCCAGATTTACAGCCTAATAAAGTCAAGGATACCAAATCTGCTAACAGCACTGGAAGATGCTATTGATAGTGATAGTGTTGGAGTGGAGACACAAGAGGCTGTCCCTGGAACATCAGGTATCATTCACTACAAAATGAGTATTCAAATCAATTCAAAATGAGTATTCAAATCAATTCAAAACTTGCCATTCTGATCGCTCTATCGCTCTGCTCCTTCCCCCTAAACTACAGAATTTGCCTATCTCATTCTGAAAAGCAATTGTTCTTAAGAGATATCTTCAAATTTAAGCTTTTTTTTTCTTTTAAGATGTGGATCACACCCCCTGCACAGCTGTAGTTGAATCATGTAACACAGTTAATATTTATTTATTTATTTATTTATTTATTTATTTATTTATTTTATAAATTTAGTCATTGCCAATTTTTATTTATTATTTTCTCCCAATTTGGAATGGCTAATTATGATTAGAAGCTCAGCTCACCGCTACCACCCGTGCGCTGACTCGGGAGGGCTTAAGACGAACGTTTGCCATCAGCCGATCGCTTTTTCACACTGCGGACTCACCATGCAGCCACCCAAGAGCTACAGTGTCGGAGGACAACGCAGCTCTCAGGCAGCTTACAGGCAAGCTCGCAGGCCCTGCCAGACCTACGGGGGTCACTGGTGCGCGGTGAGTCGAGGACACCCTGGCCGACCTAACCCTCCCTCCCCTGGGCGGCGCCGGTCAATTGAGCACGGCCCCCTGGGAGCTCCTGTCCACGGTCAGCTGTGGAATAGCCTGGACTCGAACTCGCGACGTCCAGACTATGGAGCGCATCCTGCACTCCACGTGAAGTGCCTTTACTGGATGCGCCACTCGGAAACAGAGTTATTATTTTTAATGATACAACAGAGGATCAACTTTACTTCCCACCCGTCCCTCCCTCCCTCCCTCCCTATTCCGTGCCTGTGGTCATCCATGAATCTATATTAATTTCAAAAGAATCCTTACTGTTGATACAAAGAAAGCTGAGGAAACAGTGACATCTAGTGGAGAACATAAACCAGACACCAGTCAGTGTCCTGTCTGCATCACAGCTGGAATCAACCATCAAAGACTAGCAGCTCTGCACACACTAGAATCAACCATCACAGACTAGCAGCTCTGCACACACTAGAATCAACCATCACAGACTAGCAGCTCTGCACACACTAGAATCAACCATCACAGACTAGCAGCTCTGCACACACTAGAATCAACCATCACAGACTAGCAGCTCTGCACACACTAGAATCAACCATCACAGACTAGCAGCTCTGCACACACTAGAATCAACCATCACAGACTAGCAGCTCTGCACACACTAGAATCAACCATCACAGACTAGCAGCTCTGCACACACTAGAATCAACCATCACAGACTAGCAGCTCTGCACACACTAGAATCAACCATCACAGACTAGCAGCTCTGCACACACTAGAATCAACCATCACAGACTAGCAGCTCTGCACACACTAGAATCAACCATCACAGACTAGCAGCTCTGCACACACTAGAATCAACCATCACAGACTAGCAGCTCTGCACACACTAGAATCAACCATCACAGACTAGCAGCTCTGCACACACTAGAATCAACCATCACAGACTAGCAGCTCTGCACACACTAGAATCAACCATCACAGACTAGCAGCTCTGCACTCACTAGAATCAACCATCACAGACTAGCAGCTCTGCACACACTAGAATCAACCATCACAGACTAGCAGCTCTGCACACACTAGTACCAACCATCAAAACCTAGCAGCTCTGCACACACTAGTACCAACCATCAAAACCTAGCAGCTCTGCACACACTGGAATCAACCATCACAGACTAGCAGTCAGCTCTGCACACTCCTGTAACACTGCATGAGATCAAAGAACAGCCACATAAACTATCAGCCAGAGAACTCCTGTGGGACAGACATGAGTAAGGATCCACGCAAAGTGATGTGCGTTTCAAACCCCGTCGAACAGGCTGTGTGCTCCGTAGGTTAAAGACAAGGGTGTGTCAGGAAATAAGCCAACACATGGTTATATTTTTAATTGTGTATTTGCTCTTAAGTCAAATCATTCTCATGTATTTATCATGCTTACTGCCTGTTCTTACTGGACTCATATCAGCAAATAGTTACTATCAGGTTTAGCTGCTCTTAGTCGAATTCGCTCTTATAATTTAATGTGTGCTTTATTATTTTGCTCTTACTTGAATTGATTTTATTGTACTTTCATAACTGCTCTTATCTGTATTATGATATTCTGTAATGTGATATTTTATAATGTGATACTTTGTACTGTGATAACTTGTAACAATTGTAAGCAGCCCTGGATGTCTGAAGAAGTAAATAATAACAGTAATTACCTGTACTACCCATTGTAAACAGCAGAGGGCACCAGCAACCGCTTGTCACTGTGAGCTGTGATGTGTTCAGATTAAAAAAGAGTTAGTTTAATTAGAATTAACAGTCTTTACTGTGGAGCAGGAAGCTGCTATAGTGGATATGGTTGTTGCCAACAATGCCATTCGTTTACGAGAAATCCAGACAGCAATCATTCAGGACCACAATATGTTTGCCAATATCAACAATGTAAGTGTATCCACCATTGACCGGGTCCTTAAAAGACATCAAGTAGGAATGAAACAGCTCTACAAAGTACCCTTTGAGAGGAACAGCGACAGAGTGAAGGAGATCAGATACCAGTATGTACAGGTAAGTGTTCATCACTGTCATGTCTTGTCTACAGTAAAATGTTAAAATGTAGCCGGAATATTTTACAATGTATATACTGTCTTTACTATATTTCTGTCTTAGAGAATAATGGAGCTTGAAGCCAACGAAACTTCACATATCTTCATATATGTGGATGAAGCAGGCTTCAACCTGTCAAAAGTAAGGAGATCGTTGGAGATCATGAGATGGAACATCATTGGTCAAAGAGCCACTGTAAATCTGCCAGGCCAGAGGGGGGCCAACATAACCATGTGTGCCGCAATCTCCAGTGAGGGTGTTCTTACCCACATTCCCACAATTGGGCCATACAACACAGAGTGTCTAATTACATTCCTTGATGCACTGTATCAGGGCATTGTGCCACCAGAAGAGAGAGGGCAGGTGAGGCCTGATATGTCACACTTTGTAATCGTATGGGACAATGTTGCATTCCATCACTCCCGTCAGGTCACTGAATGGTTTGCAACCCACCTGCGTGTGATGATGCAATTTCTCCCCCATACTCGCTGTTTCTCAATCCGATTGAGGAATTCTTTTCTTCATGGAGGTGGAAGGTATATGACCACCGTCCACATGACCAGATGTCCCTCCTTGATGCCATGAATGCTGGCTGCCTGGCAATCACAGCTGAGGATTGTCAAGGGTGGATGCACCACTGCAGGAGGTTTTTCCTTGTTGCATTGCGAGAGTAAACATCCAATGCGATGTCGACGAGAACATGTGGCCTGATCGTCTAGAAAGAATGGACTGAAAGTGCAGTGTGCAGTAATATATTTGTTTTGCCTTTTTGACCTTGCTTTGTTTTCACAGAGATACTTTGTTTTTCATCATCAGCTTGGTATATTTTATTTTGTTCTCTGTACAGCATCATTCAATTTGTAAAAAACAAACAAACAAAGAAAACGGAATACTGTAAAGTAAAGCATTTTGTTGCATTTCTTGCTCTTTAGTGAAATTATTTCTGCTTTGGTCTTCTTTGATAAAAAAAATCCTTTTAGGAAACAACAATACAGCCCATGCTGTGGTAAAATGTTTACTTGCCTTTACATACTATAATTATAGTATCAAAAAGTGGTACACACACACTCAAAAAAGGTAGCCATCGTAGGGTATATTGATAGTTGTAGTTCGTATTTATTGGGCCATTGTGTAAGGATTGATAGAAAGAACTTTCTGTGAGATGACAAATTGTGCTGTTTTGGTAGACTTATTTGATTTTGTGACATGTATTCAATGTTTTGGGTGTCTTAGTGCATTTTGCATATGAAATGCATCATTTTGGCAAACACGATTCAGTTTTGGCAGCTGTGTTAACTGTTTTGCAAAAGTGACTTCTGTCTGAAGAAATGTGCTCAAGCAATCGAGAAAAACTGTCAAATTCACTGCCAGAGACATTATGACATCACTTTCCTTTATGATGTCACTGTTATGTCTGTGCTGAACATGAAGAGCATGATGTCTGTTGCCATGGTGCTGTGCTTATAAACAGATAACTGCATTTAAAATGACTGCTCTGGCATATTTGAAATATCTACAATGCAAGCTGGTCTTGTTGATTTTGCTGGTCTTTCTCTGCTCTGCATACCAGTGATGCGCTTCTACCCAGCGTGCAGATCTACTGTGCTGCTTCACTGCTTTCATTCAGTGTTATGATGAACAAGCTTTTTTGGTGATACCGTTTTGATAATAAAACAATAAAAAGAGTGACTTTAGTTCATTTACATGAGTTCTTAGGTTAAAGTTTCTAAAACCTTTTTTTTTTAAATACTGTCAATGCACTGTTTAATACAAACCTCTCACTCTCTGACATACAGTATATGATCTGATTTCATTATTCATTCAATACATTTAGTTTATTAACCTGCTCTGTCACTCCACTGGGTAGTTATTCATATAATAAAAGCATTTCATTCAAAGAGCTTTAGTTTTCTAACGCCTCTCAGGTTTTTCTTGTGCAATGGGACTCTTTTAATCACAATAAGACACCTCAGGACATCTTTTCAAAGCTTTTACGCCAGTCTTTAATGAACTCCTATTTATTTTAAAGAGGTAAACCACCTGTTCATTTTACAAAACTAGAACCAAACAGCTGAGTGATACACCGTATTTCAAGCCCTCTTCAGCACTCTCCATGTGTTTAGTTTTTCATGTTGTAACATTAACATGATGTGTTGTCCTTTTTAAAATCAATAGAAGTTCATTAAAGCCTGGAGGAAACGCTTTGATAATGCGGCCCCTCGAGTCTCACAGAGCAGCGCACTCCTTGGCGTGTCTCATTGCCTGATGACTCTTCTGCTGCTGTGGAGGCATGGAGGATAATTTGTGCCAAAATTAAAAATAAATAAATAAAATTCGAAATAAGTAATTAGATAAATAAATATAAAACGAAATAAATCCATAAATAAGTAGAAACTGAAATATATTTAATAATTTATTTATTTCATTATTTATTTACGTATTTATTTCGTTTTTTATTTCTTTCGTCTTTTCATTTTGGCACAATCTTTTCACCCTTGTCTTTCTTGCTCCCGTCAATCATGCTGGATGGGCAGGACAGTAAGTGACTCGCTGATCTCCTCTCTTTGCCTGGCTGTAGTGCGGAGAGGCGTGCAGTCAGGGCTACAGTTTCAATGCTGTGAATATTCCATGCGTTACAAATGTGTGCAACATGACTTATAGGAGTCTTATCCTAGAAAAAGATTAGGGAGCTTTTAATTCAAGTTGAATGTGGGTCGGTAAATGAGGACTTTATTTTGTGTCGAGTAGATTGGCTGTTGGAAAGAATAGGGCAGATATTGGCATGTACTGATGAACATATTGATGAAGCTGCCAGAACTAACTTGCAGATAATTCACCATCAGATTCTACGCAGTACCAGTGATGACAGTACAGCAGAAGAGTCCGCAGCGTTAGGCCAAACTGGGACGAGAAAATCTGGACGTCCCAAGATATTTTTACCCGGGGAGTCCTCTCCGCACTAGTGATGTGCAGTTCACGAATGAATCCTTCTTTTGAAGGACTCGCTAAGATGAACGATGGGACTCGGATCAGAGTCCCCATTGAATCGGTTCTTTTGATTCACTCCATGAACAAGCTGCGTGGCGCACAGGAGTCGAGTTACCAGCCTATCAAAACTCATCAAGTGATTCCTTACCTCTCGAGTCTGGCTGATTTGTTCGTTGTATCAAAGGAAACCGGGTTGTCTCTCAACTCGTTGAGTGTTATGAAACTGAAGACCGCATGCGCCATGTTGGATCCAAATTCCCGCTTACTTAGTGCAAGATAAGAACTCTGTGTGAGCCAAAATGGCGTCAGTTTCATCCTCCAGACCATAGCTATATATCTATGATCCAGACGGTGTGTACTTTCAAGTGTTGCTTCACGCTGTCAGAAACTCAGATTACAAGTTTGTGCACCATCATTATTATTATTTTTTTATTTCTTACAGTTCTTCTTAGTTTATTATGTACTTAACTTTGTGTAAGTCTGCCAAACAAATAAATAATAAAATGAATCACTACTAGTTGTAGCCTCTGTGTGTGTTTGTTATTTTTTATACACATACAAAATTAATCATATCTATAGTTAACTATTTTGCACAAATTATGATTAATACTTCTAAGTCATCTTGAGTAGTCAGCCAAATTACTAAATAATAATAATAATAATAATAATAATAATAATAATAATAATAATAATAATAATAATAATAATAATAATAATAATAATAATAATAATAGACTGTGTGGTCCACTGGTTAAAGAAAAGGGCTTGTAACCAGGAGGTCCCCGGTTCAAATCCCACCTCAGCCACTGACTCATTGTGTGACCCTGAGCAAGTCACTTCACCTCCTTGTGCTCCGTCTTTCGGGTGAGACGTAGTTGTAAGTGACTCTGCAGCTGATGCATAGTTCACACAATCTAGTCTCTGTAAGTCGCCTTGGATAAAGGCGTCTGTTAAATAAACAAACAATAATAATAATAATTGAGATACACACCTCATTTCCAAAATAAATAAATACAAGCATCTACTGGTATTGTAACGTTATTGTACCCAAGGCTTAATTATATAACTTGCGATTACATATTTGACCTTGAGAAATGAATGTATTTTAGACATGACGATTTACAACTACGGTTAAATGTTTTATAATTTAATAATGAGGGCGATACACCATAGTCCACACACATAGTATCAGCTACGATACAACGACCTTTTAGGATGATATTGCACAGTCTAACGGATGGCGTTCTTAAACGTCTATTATATTTTACACGCACTTTAAATATAGATTTTCTAAATGTTATTTTAGTATGTTAAACACTAAAAATACTAAATATATACACGTTTAAACTTTGTTTATATAAAATCTACATGTTGCGGTTATGGGTGTGCTTCAACGTGTGATTGATCACATGACTAATCCCTAAAGGTTTACTGGATAGAAAAGGAATTGGGAAACAGCGTTTTGCTCTGTGCTTTTTGTTGTTGTAAAAACAATGGGTGACTCCAAATGTATAGGAAAAAACACGTAAGAAATGCAATTGACTTTTTTTAAGATGAAATTAAATTAGATTGATACTGATGGCTAAACAATGCTAATGGTTCAAACTGTTATGTTATCGCTAGGATTCTAAATATATATATATATATATATATATATATATATATATATATATATATATATATATATATATATATATATATATATATATATATTTTTTGTCAAACTATATTTAATGTTTATGAACCCAGTCAACCAAATATAGATTCTCCTCGCTTTTGTGATGTGCAGTTCATGGACGACTCGTTCTTCCCGGTTCAAATAAACCTACGTAAACAATCTTAATGCGGTCTACATTGATTGGTTTTGTGTCATTGAATCAGTGAATCAAATGAAAGAAATGAATCGATTCACCAAACTGAACTGAATCAAATGAATCGATTCACCAAACTGAACTGAATCAAATGAATCGATTCACCAAACTGAACTGAATCAAATGAATGGAGTCACTAAAAGGAATCGAGCTGCCCATCACTGCTCTGGTGACGCAGTAAGGGCGCATATTATAAAAGAATTGCATCCACGCTGCTTTCTAATTGGTGCAACAGAAAGATTGACACTGGGGCGGGGTTTATTGCCGGTCGCTCTGGCGCTTCATTGGTGCACTGTGTGGTGATGCTGTAGTGGGCGTGGTATGGTTCTCTCCACGTGGGGTAAGCGGTAGAGTTTGCTGTTGTACCGCCAGGCAGTGCAGCAGCCACGTAAACGACATTTCATAACCACAAAATAAAAATGTCACATTTTTCGTCTGGGTTTTCAGCGTTTACTCTAAAAATCGGGACAAATGGCGTCCCAGAAGTACCTCGATCGGGACGCGGGACAATGCCCTAGTATCGGGATGATCCCAGTTTGATCTGGACGTCTGGTCACCCTACATAGCCATACAAAATAATAATAATAATAATAATAATAATAATAATAATAATAATAATAATAATCACACCATTACGTGATGACTGTCACGTAATTTTGTGATGGGAAATTATCACGTAAATACATGTTAACAAATGATCGCGTAATTGCGTGATAGGGATCACTGATGTGTTTTATTCACACCCGTGTTGTTTGAGTCGATGCGCTGTAAGTAGGATACAGTCACTCTAATAAGCACGTGTACTGCCCTGACTCACGAGTAAATCCTTTACCAGCTTTGGAGAAACGGAACTGTGCGATCACATCTCTCCATGCACAATGTTTATGCTATAAACTTTTCTTAAATTAAATAAATGCAGCGCATCGACTCAAACAACACGGGCGTAAAAAAAGCCCCTTAAGTGACCCCTATCACGCATTTACGTGATCATTTTTTAACACGTAGTTACGTGATGGTTCTCTATATACGTCATTTTTTATTATTTTATTTATTTATTTTATGTATGTATGGTAGCAATGCGCTTCCGTAATGTCTGTAACTACAGAACCGCTTACGAATTAACTGAGCTGAGCCACCGCAGCTCTGAACAGGGGGACTAGTGTGTGTGTGTGTGTGTGTGTGTGTGTGTGTGTGTGTGTGTGTGTGTCTGTGTGCTGTGTGTGTGTGTGTGTGTGTGTGTGTGTGTGTGTGTGTGTGTGTGTGTGTGTGTGTGTGTGTGTGTGTGTGTGTGTGTGTGTGTGTGTGTGTGTGTGTGTGTGTGTGTGTGTGTGTGTGTGTGTGTGTGTGTGTGTGTGTGTGTGTGTGTGTGTGTGTGTGTGTGTGTGTGTGTGTGTGTGTGTGTGTGTGTGTGTGTGTGTGTGTGTGTGTGTGTGTGTGTGTGTGTGTGTGTGTGTGTGTGTGTGTGTGTGTGTGTGTGTGTGTGTGTGTGTGTGTGTGTGTGTGTGTGTGTGTGTGTGTGTGTGTGTGTGTGTGTGTGTGTGTGTGTGTGTGTGTGTGTGTGTGTGTGTGTGTGTGTGTGTGTGTGTGTGTGTGTGTGTGTGTGTGTGTGTGTGTGTGTGTGTGTGTGTGTGTGTGTGTGTGTGTGTGTGTGTGTGTGTGTGTGTGTGTGTGTGTGTGTGTGTGTGTGTGTGTGTGTGTGTGTGTGTGTGTGTGTGTGTGTGTGTGTGTGTGTGTGTGTGTGTGTGTGTGTGTGTGTGTGTGTGTGTGTGTGTGTGTGTGTGTGTGTGTGTGTGTGTGTGTGTGTGTGTGTGTGTGTGTGTGTGTGTGTGTGTGTGTGTGTGTGTGTGTGTGTGTGTGTGTGTGTGTGTGTGTGTGTGTGTGTGTGTGTGTGTGTGTGTGTGTGTGTGTGTGTGTGTGTGTGTGTGTGTGTGTGTGTGTGTGTGTGTGTGTGTGTGTGTGTGTGTGTGTGTGTGTGTGTGTGTGTGTGTGTGTGTGTGTGTGTGTGTGTGTGTGTGTGTGTGTGTGTGTGTGTGTGTGTGTGTGTGTGTGTGTGTGTGTGTGTGTGTGTGTGTGTGTGTGTGTGTGTGTGTGTGTGTGTGCGTGTGTGTGTGCGTGTGTGTGTGTGTGTGTGTGTGTGTGTGTGTGTGTGTGTGCGTGTGTGTGTGTGTGTGTGTGTGTGCGTGTGTGTGTGTGTGTGTGTGTGTGTGTGTGTGTGTGTGTGTGTGTGTGTGTGTGTGTGTGTGTGTGTGTGTGTGTGTGTGTGTGTGTGTGTGTGCGTGTGTGTGTGTGTGTGTGTGTGTGTGTGTGTGTGTGCGTGTGTCTGTGTCTGTGTGCATGTGTCTGTGTGTGAGTGCGTGTGTGTGTGTAAAAGGTGTAGGAGTGTAGGAGTAGGAGTTATTTAATTAATGTTATAACAACATATATATATATATATATAGTTTTAGGCAGGTGTGAAAAAATGCTGTAAAGTAAGAATGCTTTCAAAAATAGACATGTTAATAGATTTTATTTATCAATTAACTAAATGCAAAGTGAATGAACAGAAGAAAAATCTAAATCAAATCCATATTTGGTGTGACAACCCTTTGCCTTCAAAACAGCATCAATTCTTCTAGGTACACTTGCACAAAGTCAGGGATTTTGTAGGCATATAGTCAGGTGTATGATTAAACAATTATACCAAACAGGTGCTAATGATTATCAATTCATTATGTAGGTTGAAACACAATCATTAACTGAAACAGAAACAGCTGTGTTGGAGGAATAAAACTGGGTGAGGAACAGCCAAACTCAGCTAACAAGGTGAGGTTGCTGAAGACAGTTTACTGTCAAAAGTCATACACCATGGCAAGACTGAGCACAGCAACAAGACTCAAGGTAGTTATACTGCATCAGCAAGGTCTCTCCCAGGCAGAAATTTCAAGGCAGACAGGGGTTTCCAGATGTGCTGTCCAAGCTCTTTTGAAGAAGCACAAAGAAACGGGCAACGTTGAGGACCGTAGACGCAGTGGTCGGCCAAGGAAACTTACTGCAGCAGATGAAAGACACATCATGCTTACTTCCCTTCACAATCGGAAGATGTCCAGCAGTGCCATCAGCTCAGAACTGGCAGAAAACAGTGGGACCCTGGTACACCCATCTACTGTCCGGAGAAGTCTGGTCAGAAGTGGCCTTCATGGAAGACTTGCGGCCAAAAAGCCATATTTCCGGACGTGGAAACAAGGCCAGCGACTCAACTCTGCACGAAAACACAGGAACTGGGGTGCAGAAAAATGGCAGCAGGTGCTCTGGACTGATGAGTCAAAATTTGAAATATTTGGCTGTAGCAGAAGGCAGTTTGTTCGCGAAGGGCTGGAGAGCGGTACACGAATGAGTGTCTGCAGGCAACAGTGAAGCATGGTGGAGGTTCCTTGCAAGTTTGGGGCTGCATTTCTGCAAATGGAGTTGGGGATTTGGTCAGAATTAATGGTCTCCTCAATGCTGAGAAGTACAGGCAGATACTTATCCATCATACAATACCATCAGGGAGGCATCTGATTGGCCCCAAATTTATTCTGCAGCATGACAACGACCCCAAACATACAGCGAAAGTCATTAAGAACTATCTTCAGCGTAAAGAAGAACAAGGAGTCCTGGAAGTGATGGTATGGCCCCACAGAGCCCTGATCTCAACATCATCGAGTCTGTCTGGGATTACATGAAGAGAGAGAAGCAACTGAGGCTGCCTAAATCCACAGAAGAACTGTGGTTAGTTCTCCAAGATGTTTGGGCCAACCTACCTGCCGAGTTCCTTCAAAAACTGTTTGCAAGAGTACTTAGAAGAATTGATGCTTGATGCTGTTTTGAAGGCAAAGGGTGGTCACACCAAATATGGATTTGATTTAGATTTTTCTTCTGTTTTCTCACATTGCATTTAGTTAATTGATAAATATAATCTATTATCATGTCTATTTTGAAAGCATTCTTACTTTACAGCATTTTTTCACACCTGCCTAAAACTTTTGCACAGTACTGTATATATATATATATATATATATATATATATATATATATATATATATATATATATATATGTGTGTGTGCAGTCCTAGATTTCCCTTTGCGTAACTGAGCAACGTTAACACTGCGCTTTACGGTAGTGCCACCAGTGTCGTCCAAACCGAACGCTTTGCTTTAAGTGTCGAATTCAGCGGGTTGCCCGGGTTAGTGCGGCTTCTAAAGAAATATGCATTTTAACTCTGAAGCTTAATAATCCCCAAAGAGCAGTTTTAATAATACTGATGTGTAAGTATAGGCAAAACAATACTATTAAAAACAATATCCGTTTGGGGATGTGTAAAAACTACTAATCCCATGTGGCATTGCGGCCCCGGCACCTGCGCAGTAAGGTGAGAGAGCGCGCGCCTCGTGTCGTCTCCACCGTCGCGTGAGAAGATCTGTCGGTAAGATAATAATAATAATAATAATAATAATAATAATAATAATAATAATAATAATGATGGCAGTGTACAACAGGTTTCTTAAAAATGTACACAATGTTTAGCAGATTAAAACATCTTTTATTTTCATGACGTTTCGGGCAAAAGCCCTTCATCTGTTTAAAAAAACAAATAAACACAGCGCAGTAAACTTGTTGGTATTCAAGAATTGTAGTTATACAAAAATTATATATATATATATATATATATATATATATATATATATATATATATATATACACATAATGTGTGTGTGTGTAAAAGGTGTAGGAGTTATTTAATTAAATTAATGTTATGACATACATTGATTCATCTTGTCTAAAAATGAGTAGGAAATAAAGAGTCGATTTGGCGTGATATTTGTTTTAGGTTTTTATTAAGTAACAGCAACACGTAATCAGTTGTAGATTTAAATGGCGTGTGTTCGTTGTTTCTTTGCTATAGTTTAGTTTTCATTTGTCTAATAAGCGCATCCCTAAGCCAGGCCGCGCTACCAGGCGTCCCGGGGAAACTGGAGTCGTCACTTTCCAGCCCTCACTTTTATTTTATTTTTTTTTTCTCCCGGTCAGAAACAGTAAAAAGGTAAAATCGTCCAGGTTTTAATATTTTATATTCAGCATTTTTTTTGTTGTTGTTGTTGTATCGTTACAAAACTGTGCTAGCAGCGGCGCGCGCGGCAAGTTGACGCAGCGCAGTCTGTTTATTAAACACAAAACAAGCAAAATAAAGAAACGTGTGGGTGACTTGCTTCATCATTCCCACTGTGTGCTTCATGATTTAATATTCTGTTTAACTTCCTGGACCATGGCAATTTGAACTCATTATTTATTTTATTTTATTTTGGAAGTGCTACCAGGAGAAGGTAGCCTTTTAAGTTAGTCCCTATTGTGTTTTTATTAATACAGCCATATATATATATATATATATATATATATATATATATATATATATATATATATATATATATATACAGTACTGTGCAAAAGTTTTAGGCAGGTGTGAAAAAATGCTGTAAAGTAAGAATGCTTTCAAAAATAGACATGTTAATAGATTATATTTATCAATTAACTAAATGCAAAGTGAGTGAACAGAAGAAAAATCTAAATCAAATCCATATTTGGTGTGACCACCCTTTGCCTTCAAAACAGCATCAAGCATCAATTCTTCTAGGTACACTTGCACAGTTTTGAAGGAACTTCGGCAGGTAGGTTGGCCCAAACATCTTGGAGAACTAACCACAGTTCTTCTGTGGATTTAGGCAGCCTCAGTTGCTTCTCTCTCTTCATGTAATCCCAGACAGACTCGATGATGTTGAGATCAGGGCTCTGTGGGGCCATACCATCACTTCCAGGACTCCTTGTTCTTCTTTACGCTGAAGATAGTTCTTAATGACTCTCACTGTATGTTTGGGGTCGTTGTCATGCTGCAGAATAAATTTGGGGCCAATCAGATGCCTCCCTGATGGTATTGCATGATGGATAAGCATCTGCCTGTACTTCTCAGCATTGAGGAGACCATTAATTCTGACCAAATCCCCAACTCCATTTGCAGAAATGCAGCCCCAAACTTGCAAGGAACCTCCACCATGCTTCACTGTTGCCTGCAGACACTCATTCGTGTACGCTCTCCAGCCCTTCGGCGAACAAACTGCCTTCTGCTACAGCCAAATATTTCAAATTTTGACTCATCAGTCCAGAGCACCTGCTGCCATTTTTCTGCACCCCAGTTCCTGTGTTTTCGTGCACAGTTGAGTCGCTTGGCCTTGTTTCCACGTCGGAGGTATGGCTTTTTGGCCGCAAGTCTTCCATGAAGGCCACTTCTGACCAGACTTCTCCGGACAGTAGATGGGTGTACCAGGGTCCCACTGTTTTCTGCCAGTTCTGAGCTGATGGCACTGCTGGACATCTTCCGATTGTGAAGGGAAGTAAGCATGATGTGTCTTTCATCTGCTGCAGTAAGTTTCCTTGGCCAACCACTGCGTCTACGGTCCTCAACGTTGCCCGTTTCTTTGTGCTTCTTCAAAAGAGCTTGGACAGCACATCTGGAAACCCCTGTCTGCCTTGAAATTTCTGCCTGGGAGAGACCTTGCTGATGCAGTATAACTACCTTGTGTCTTGTTGCTGTGCTCAGTCTTGCCATGGTGTATGACTTTTGACAGTAAACTGTCTTCAGCAACCTCACCTTGTTAGCTGAGTTTGGCTGTTCCTCACCCAGTTTTATTCCTCCTACACAGATGTTTCTGTTTCAGTTAATGATTGTGTTTCAACCTACATATTGAATTGATGATCATTAGCACCTGTTTGGTATAATTGTTTAATCATACACCTGACTATATGCCTACAAAATCCCTGACTTTGTGCAAGTGTACCTAGAAGAATTGATGCTGTTTTGAAGGCAAAGGGTTGTCACATCAAATATGGATTTGATTTAGATTTTTCTTCAGTTCACTCACTTTGCATTTAGTTAATTGATAAATATAATCTATTAACATGTCTATTTTTGAAAGCATTCTTACTTTACAGCATTTTTTCACACCTGCCTAAAACTTTTGCACAGTACTGTATATATATATATATATATATATATATATATATATAGATAGATAGATAGATAGATAGATAGATAGATAGATAGATAGATAGATAGATAGATAGATAGATATTTGTGTCAATAGTATTTAATTCACTTTTTTTTAATGTATGTATAATTCAGGTTTGCGAAATGTCTAAAAGGAAGAGGCAACAATCTGCAGGTATGTCTAAGAAAATACATTTGGATAAACCAGATCAACCTGTCTCTGTCTGTCTGTCTCTCTCTCTGTCTGTCTCTCTCTCTGTTTGTCTTTCTCTCTCTCTCTGTCTGTCTGTCTCTCTCTCACTCTCTCTATCTGTCTGTCTGTCTGTACATTTTAAACCCTGTTTCGTGCAGATAAAAACACCTTTTTATTTGTTGGGACACGCACGGCCCTTGTGCCTTTGTTAAAGGGTTCATTTATTTTAATTCTCAGGCGGTAAGCGAAAAGGAACGACAATGAAAAAGAAAGTAACACAGGAGAAGGCTTCGGGGACTGTGAACGAGGAGAGCGCCGCCTGTGGTCAGCAAGCGGAACTGCGCTGTGAGGATGACCGCGCTGCCCCGAGCAGCGCAGAGGAGAGAGGAGTCGCAGGGAGGTACGGGACAGGGAGACAAACTAGGGCTCCTGGAACCAGGGTTCAAACTGCGGTTCCTGAAAATGGATTCTTACCAGCAGTCTGTGTGGTGTTTTTTGTCTGGCGGTCCTCACACAGCAAAGCCAGCCGGAGAAACACACTCGTGACTGCATTAGAGGCTCTGCAGCCACCGAACGCTGTGAAACTTTGACGTGCTTTATCTATGTGATCATTTCTAAACGTTTTACACTTGGGCTGCGGTTGAACTCTTAATATCTGGCATGTTAACCCAGCTTTCTTATCCTTTCTAAAGCAGGTCAGAGAGTGAGGGGGGAGACGGCGCTCACAACCTCAGCCCTGGAGTGAAGGACTGCTTCCTACCGTTAGCCCAGGTAGACATTTCATTATTCATATTTCAATGTATTTATTCATTATTTTAACACTCAGGCTGAAAATACACATTTTTAATAGATTCATCCTTCTGTTTGTAATGGTTGTTTTAGCATTTAAACCACCAGAACCACATTTACACATAGATTTGCAAGGTTGTGTGTTTATTTTTGTTTTTGTTTTTTTTCCCAGTAAAAAGTTTTCAAATGGAGGAAGGGGGAAAATAAAATAGTAACCTTGACTCTGAGGACCTATGAATTGCTTCTGTTTCCAAAATCCCTAACGGCTAGTTTCACAGCCCCCGTGGAGCGCTAATCAGGGTCTGTGAAACTAGCCGCTAGTGTGGCTAACTCCTTTAAATAAAATAATATATATTTAGCTCAAAGAGCCAGCTGCCCTATAATTCTATTATAATTGTATAATATATACATATATAAAAAAAAATCAGTATTACATCTGTATCAAATACATGAACACTTTTTATAATAAGTGTGTCCCAGGCTCCCGCTTCTATAGAGACTCGCGCGGCTGGACTCTGTAATAACAGCGTGTCCCAGGCTCCCGCTTCCATAGAGACTCGCGCGGCTGGACTCTGTAATAACAGCGTGTCCGAGGCTCCCGCTTCTATAGAGACTCGCGCGGCTGGACTCTGTAATAACAGCGTGTCCGAGGCTCCCGCTTCTATAGAGACTTGCGCGGCTGGACTCTGTAATAACAGCGTGTCCGTGGCTCCCGCTTCTATAGAGACTCGCGGCTGGACTCTGTAATAACAGCGTGTCCGAGGCTCCCGCTTCTATAGAGACTTCGCGGCTGGACTCTGTAATAACAGCGTGTCCGTGGCTCCCGCTTCTATAGAGACTCGCTGGCTGGACTCTGTAATAACAGCGTGTCCCAGGCTCCCGCTTCTATAGAGACTCGCGGCTGGACTCTGTAATAACAGCGTGTCCCAGGCTCCCGCTTCTATAGAGACTCGCGGCTGGACTCTGTAATAACAGCGTGTCCCAGGCTCCCGCTTCTATAGAGACTCGCGGCTGGACTCTGTAATAACAGCGTGTCCCAGGCTCCCGCTTCTATAGAGACTCGCGGCTGGACTCTGTAATAACAGCGTGTCCCAGGCTCCCGCTTCTATAGAGACTCGCGGCTGGACTCTGTAATAACAGCGTGTCCCAGGCTCCCGCTTCTATAGAGACTCGCGCGGCTGGACTCTGTAATAACAGCGTGTCCCAGGCTCCCGCTTCTATAGAGACTCGCGCGGCTGGACTCTGTAATAACAGCGTGTCCCAGGCTCCCGCTTCTACAGAGACTCAGCGGCTGGACTCTGTAATAACAGCGTGTCCCAGGCTCCCGCTTCTATAGAGACTTGCGCGGCTGGACTCTGTAATAACAGCGTGTCCCAGGCTCCCGCTTCTATAGAGACTCGCGCGGCTGGACTCTGTAATAACAGCGTGTCCCAGGCTCCCGCTTCTACAGAGACTCGCGGCTGGACTCTGTAATAACAGCGTGTCCCAGGCTCCCGCTTCTACAGAGACTCGGGCTGCTGGACTCTGTAATAACAGCGTGTCCCAGGCTCCCGCTTCTACAGAGACTCGCGCGGCTGGACTCTGTAATAACAGCGCGTCCCAGGCTCCCGCTTCTACAGAGACTCGTGCGGCTGGACTCTGTAATAACAGCGTGTCCCAGGCTCCCGCTTCTATAGAGACTCGCGGCTGGACTCTGTAATAACAGCGCGTCCCAGGCTCCCGCTTCTACAGAGACTCGCGCGGCTGGACTCTGTAATAACAGAGCGTCCCAGGCTCCCGCTTCTATAGAGACTCGCGCGGCTGGACTCTGTAATAACAGCGCGTCCGAGGCTCCCGCTTCTATAGAGACTCGTGCGGCTGGACTCTGTAATAACAGCGTGTCCGAGGCTCCCGCTTCTACAGAGACTCGCGCGGCTGGACTCTGTAATAACAGCGTGTCCGAGGCTCCCGCTTCTATAGAGACTCGCGTGGCTGGACTCTGTAATAACAGCGTGTCCGAGGCTCCCGCTTCTATAGAGACTCGCGCGGCTGGACTCTGTAATAACAGCGTGTCCGAGGCTCCCGCTTCTATAGAGACTCGCGCGGCTGGACTCTGTAATAACAGCGTGTCCCAGGCTCCCGCTTCTATAGAGACTCGCGTGGCTGGACTCTGTAATAACAGCGTGTCCCAGGCTCCCGCTTCTATAGAGACTCGCGCGGCTGGACTCTGTAATAACAGCGTGTCCGAGGCTCCCGCTTCTATAGAGACTCGCGCGGCTGGACTCTGTAATAACAGCGTGTCCCAGGCTCCCGCTTCTATAGAGACTTGCGTGCGGGGCTGGACTCTGTAATAACAGCGTGTCCCAGGCTCCCGCTTCTATAGAGACTCGTGCGGCTGGACTCTGTAATAACAGCGTGTCCCAGGCTCCCGCTTCTACAGAGACTCGCGCGGCTGGACTCTGTAATAACAGCGTGTCCCAGGCTCCCGCTTCTACAGAGACTCGCGCGGCTGGACTCTGTAATAACAGCGTGTCCCAGGCTCCCGCTTCTACAGAGACTCGCGCGGCTGGACTCTGTAATAACAGCGTGTCCGAGGCTCCCGCTTCTACAGAGACTCGTGCGGCTGGACTCTGTAATAACAGCGTGTCCCAGGCTCCCGCTTCTATAGAGACTCGCGCGGCTGGACTCTGTAATAACAGCGTGTCCGAGGCTCCCGCTTCTACAGAGACTCGCGCGGCTGGACTCTGTAATAACAGCGTGTCCGAGGCTCCCGCTTCTATAGAGACTCGCGCGGCTGGACTCTGTAATAACAGCGTGTCCCAGGCTCCCGCTTCTACAGAGACTCGCGCGGCTGGACTCTGTAATAACAGCGTGTCCGAGGCTCCCGCTTCTATAGAGACTCGCGCGGCTGGACTCTGTAATAACAGCGTGTCCCAGGCTCCCGCTTCTATAGAGACTCGTGCGGCTGGACTCTGTAATAACAGCGTGTCCGAGGCTCCCGCTTCTATAGAGACTCGTGCGGCTGGACTCTGTAATAACAGCGTGTCTCGGCTCCTGCTTCTATAGAGACTCGTGCGGCTGGACTCTGTAATAACAGCGCGTCCCAGGCTCCCGCTTCTACAGAGACTCGCGCGGCTGGACTCTGTAATAACAGCGCGTCCCAGGCTCCCGCTTCTACAGAGACTCGCGCGGCTGGACTCTGTAATAACAGCGTGTCCGAGGCTCCCGCTTCTACAGAGACTCACGCGGCTGGACTCTGTAATAACAGCGTGTCCGAGGCTCCTGCTTCTATAGAGACTCGTGCGGCTGGACTCTGTAATAACAGCGTGTCCGAGGCTCCCGCTTCTATAGAGACTCGCGGCTGGACTCTGTAATAACAGCGTGTCCGAGGCTCCCGCTTCTATAGAGACTCGCGGCTGGACTCTGTAATAACAGCGTGTCCCAGGCTCCCGCTTCTATAGAGACTCGCGGCTGGACTCTGTAATAACAGCGTGTCCGAGGCTCCTGCTTCTATAGAGACTCGCGGCTGGACTCTGTAATAACAGCGTGTCCGAGGCTCCCGCTTCTATAGAGACTCGCGGCTGGACTCTGTAATAACAGCGTGTCCGAGGCTCCCGCTTCTATAGAGACTCGCGGCTGGACTCTGTAATAACAGCGTGTCCCAGGCTCCCGCTTCTATAGAGACTCGCGGCTGGACTCTGTAATAACAGCGTGTCCGAGGCTCCTGCTTCTATAGAGACTCGCGTGGCTGGACTCTGTAATAACAGCGTGTCCGAGGCTCCTGCTTCTATAGAGACTCGTGCGGCTGGACTCTGTAATAACAGCGTGTCCCAGGCTCCCGCTTCTACAGAGACTCGCGCGGCTGGACTCTGTAATAACAGCGTGTCTGTGGCAGGGCATCTAGAACTGAAGAGCAGCACCTGGGCTCGGGTAAAACGTTTATATATATTAAAAAGAAAGAAACCCACCTTAACCAGATGAGGACACATCCCTCCTAATCGCACTGGTGTTAAACAGAGCGTTGATATCGGGGTTACAGCCAAAAGCAACCCGAAAGGAGGCTCGGGAGTGTGTGATACAAGATGGGTGGAGACCGGTGTGAAATCAGGACCAGTGATCGTGCTCACCATGTAGAGGGACAGACACACAGACAGACATCCTTCAGATGAGACGTGAAACAAAGAAGCTCCTATTGGAAGTGACTCTGCAGCAGCAGCAGCAGTTGTTGATGAAGCATAGCTCACCCCCTAGTCACTAAGTCGCTTTGGATAAAAGCGTCTGCTAAATTAATAATTAATAATAACAGATGGACACTATCGGCCCATAAGGATCCCAGTAACAAAAACAGTGTTTCAGTAATTGCATTAGTTTTCTATACTGCAGACGCCATATGAAGGGTAAGAAGGTGGCGGGCAGGAGGGGGGTCAGTTCAAACTATTTTAAGTAATAAAATGTATTTTGAAGTTGCTTTCCTTGTTTTAGTGAACTGCTGTCTGCTGTGCTTGCGTTTTCAGAAAATCCTCCCGGGCCGCTCCTCCACTGCGGGCTCATCCTGCGATGATGATGATGATGATGATGTCGTCCAGCCCAGCGTGCCGGAGGATACCACTTCGGACCAGCACAGGGGGGCAGGGGAAGGGCCGGGGCAGGGAGACGCCACCCTCCACAGTCACGGGGAGCGACGGGTCGAACCACAAAGCCAGCACTTCGGGAGAGCAGAGACAGGAGGCAGATCCAGAGAAGCAGCAGCCCACTGTAAAGGAGCAAGGGGTGGCAGGAGAGGGTGGGCAGGAGCACCTACCCCATTCCGAGGGGTGCGGGACCCCTGGAATAAAAGCCTCTGTCGGGTTGGAGGGTACAGAAACGCAGGGCGGTGGTGTTGCTGGTAGTCCACAGGGAGGGCTAGCCTGTTTATTAGGGAGCCGGAGGCTGTGTTTACAGAGGAGGGGAAGCAGTCCGAGTCAGCCAAGCCGACACACGCTGAGACTTACCCCGAGACACAGGCTGAAACATCGGCCGAGCTGCAGGGAAAGGGGTGGCGGAGCCTTGCAACGGCTGGGGCTCAGCCTGCACCCCACATTCCCACTGCGGAACCCCCGGAGAACCCCCTGCCCTGCCAGCAGCAGCAGCAGCAGCAGCAGTCTCCGTTCCTGAGAGAGAAGAATCTACGAGGCTCTGCAAAGGGGTGATCCCCAGGCAGGGGCGAGGAGTCGCAGTGGAGAAGGGCTCGCAAGTTTTCCCGAATCCGGGATCCGGAACAACGCCGCCGCCTCGTGCCTCTGCCTCCTCCTGGTCCCCTCGGAGCTGCGCGGCGCGATCACGGATCCGGCTCGGGAATGAGGGCGCAGAATCGGCAGCAGGCAGGCAAATCCCAGGCAGTGAGGAGGCGGGCCCTGAAATGAACGAGAAGGATTTCATGAGAAAAACCCAGCAAAGCCATTCACAGAGCGGAACCGAGACGGAAGAGGTAAAAGCATCGCAGAGCTTCGGAGAGGGAGAGGGAAGCGACTGGGGACAAATAAAGCTTTCAGAGAACAACAAACTATCAACGTCATCATCCAGCGCAGCAGCAGCAGCAGCAGCAGTGGCAGAATCCAAACCAGCAGCCGTGTACGTGAACCCGTGCGTGCTGGAGGAGAGGGACTGGGAATCCCATCTCCAGCACAGCGAAGCGGAAGACTCGAGCGACACAGGGGCCGGGCAGCAAGGCTGAGGGGGCGGCGCGGTGCAGGCCTGCCACCAGTGCTGCTGCTGCTGCTGCTGAGAAGAGGGAGGTGACGACCGCTTAGTGTGCGCTGAGACAGCCTGCCCTGATCTGACTCACACCCCCCACCCCTGTACCCCAGCTGCTGCCGGGGAGCCCCGAGTCTGAGAGAGAGGACTGGGGCCACACAGAGCTGCGAGGATCACAGTGAGTGGGACTCTGAGTTTCTTCACAACTGCTCCACGCAGGTGAGTGACCGCTTTACTGTGGGCAGCGGATCAGTCAGTCAGAGTCATATTAACATGGTCCCTTATTAAAGTTTCTCCTGGTGTTTTAGCAGTCAGTCAGTCTCCCCTCAGGATTATATAGCACTGAGTTTGCCATGGTTTCCAGGCAGCCTCTATCTCTCTGTAAGAATCTCCTCTGTGTGTTGCAGCGCTTCCCTGACTCCTGCTCTCTCCCGGCTCCGCTCCCTGTCCTTGGGACAGAGTCCGTGGTTCTGCCCTGGAGCTGCCTCTCTCCATCGGCTCCATCTCGGACCCGCAGCTCCACGAGATCACACTGGGGTAAGCGGAGAGGGAGGGAGGGGGACGTTTTCAAACATCTGTTCTCCATTAGTGTGTTTGAATGGAGTGTTTGTGTCCTTTTGTTCAGAAGGTAATTCTCTGGCGGTCACCCCATGACTAGCAACCGCTACTGGCGCTTTAACATTGAAACGCTGAAAGAAAAACTCAAATCCAGTGAGAAAGCACTTAGATTAGAAGTCGTCTTTTTGAACAGAAGGCTGCTGAAGGTTTTACAATGAAGCATTCAGCAGAGGCTGGGGATCGCCCTGTGCCTCTATACAGGTGTGGTCCCCTATAGAACGAACTCATTTTGCTGCGTAAAGTCGGATGAAACCTGCTGAATAACGTTACATTCACATATTGAGTTACACACCACCCCTTTGTAGTTTTCCCATGTACTAACGAAAAACTGACGACAAATGTGACATTTGGAAATCCTAACATGAAATGCTGCTGTGCTGCTATTATGGCTTCAGGTAGACTTTATTTTCAGGATACCGTTCTGTTGTTTCTTTGATTACATGATGTTAAATAACAATCAAAATGATGTTCAAATAGTGTATTTATTTTTTTTATTTATTGATTGATTGATTTGTTTTTTTAAATGATGTTTCAATCCTAAAATGTCTCGGTGCTGCTAGGTGTCCTACTCCAGTGGAGACGTTACAGCTGCAGTGGCTGGCTGGCTGGCTGTCTGGCTGTTTCAGTGCTGCTCTGTGTTCTTGTCTTCAGGGAGGCGGTGCCAACCCCAAGGACCTGTAACCCCGCCGGAGACACACCGCCAACCCCAAGGACCTGTAACCCCGCTGGAGACACACTCCAACTTGAGCGCTTGAGTTTCACTTCATTCTTCTAACTTATTTGTTCAATCGGACATCCTTGTGAGTGACTCTGCAGCAGCAGCAGTTATGATGCATCGCTCACCCCCTGGTCTCTGTAAGTCGCTTTGGACAAAAGCATCTGCTACATGACTCCTTTGTAATAAGAATTTTTTTTTCAAGGTTTTTTAATTTGACAGTTTAAAAAAAAAAAATGCCCTTGATTCAAAGTGTGCACGAGCTGTGAAACATTGTGAGGCCGGGGAGAGAGAAGTGTTTAATGTGTCCAATTCGTCAAATAATTTAGCAATTAAGTAATTGAGAGCTCGGGGTGAAGTCACGGAGCTGCTTCTGTGTGTTTGTTGGGTTATTTTTTTTACGTTCTTAAAGTCTAAACGGTTTTGGAAAATACTTTGAGTATTTGGTTGTCTTTTATAAATGTTTTTTTTTATTTTAATTATTATTATTTATTTAATTGATTGTTTTCAAACGGCTTACCAAATGTAAAAGGAAAAAAAAAAACACGTTGAGTAAAGTTTGTTCTCTCATACTGAAGTTACTCCCTGTTCTCATTGGTGTGGAAGGTTTGTATTGGAATTCCTTTTAAAAAGCTGTTTTCTAGTTTTTATCCTGACCTAGATCAGAGCTTGAAGATGTCGCGTGTGACTAAGGCTGTATTTTGTTTTATTTTTTTCTTCACGGATTTCAGTTGCCGTGTAACATGTAGTTCACCGTGAAGATCCCATCACCGGCAAAACTCCTCAAACCTGACGCCTGCAAACTGATCTGCGTTACAAAAACAGATCCGAAGCACGTGTTAAAATCTATACTGAAGAACTCAACATGCAATACAAAACCTTTACATATCTAAATCTATACTGAAGAACTCTACATGCAACACAAAACATTTACATACAGTACTGTGCAAAAGTTTTAGGCAGGTGTGAAAAATGCTGTAAAGTAAGAATGCTTTCAAAATAGACATGTTAATAGATTATATTTATCAATTAACTAAATGCAAAGTGAGTGAACAGAAGAAAAATCTAAATCAAATCCATATTTGGTGTGACCACCCTTTGCCTTCAAAACAGCATCAATTCTTCTAGGTACACTTGCACAAAGTCAGGGATTTTGTAGGCATATAGTCAGGTGTATGATTAAACAATTATACCAAACAGGTGCTAATGATCATCAATTCAATATGTAGGTTGAAACACAATCATTAACTGAAACAGAAACAGCTGTGTAGGAGGAATAAAACTGGGTGAGGAACAGCCAAACTCAGCTAACAAGGTGAGGTTGCTGAAGACAGTTTACTGTCAAAAGTCATACACCATGGCAAGACTGAGCACAGCAACAAGACACAAGGTAGTTATACTGCATCAGCAAGGTCTCTCCCAGGCAGAAATTTCAAGGCAGACAGGGGTTTCCAGATGTGCTGTCCAAGCTCTTTTGAAGAAGCACAAAGAAACGGGCAATGTTGAGGATCGTAGACGCAGTGGTCGGCCAAGGAAACTTACTGCAGCAGATGAAAGACACATCATGCTTACTTCCCTTCGCAATCGGAAGATGTTCAGCAGTGCCATCAGCTCAGAAGTGGCCTTCATGGAAGACTTGTGGCCAAAAAGCCATACCTCCGACGTGGAAACAAGGCCAAGCGACTCAACTATGCACGAAAACACAGGAACTGGGGTGCAGAAAAATGGCAGCAGGTGCTCTGGACTGATGAGTCAAAATTTGAAATATTTGGCTGTAGCAGAAGGCAGTTTGTTCGCCGAAGGGCTGGAGAGCGGTACATGAATGAGTGTCTGCAGGCAACAGTGAAGCATGGTGGCGGTTCCTTGCAAGTTTGGGGCTGCATTTCTGCAAATGGAGTTGGGGATTTGGTCAGAATTAATGGTCTCCTCAATGCTGAGAAGTACAGGCAGATACTTATCCATCATGCAATACCATCAGGGAGGCATCTGATTGGCCAACCTACCTGCCGAGTTCCTTCAAAACCGTGTGCAAGTGTACCTAGAAGAATTGATGCTTGATGCTGTTTTGAAGGCAAAGGGTGGTCACACCAAATATTGATTTGATGTAGATTTTTCTTCTGTTCACTCACTTTGCATTTAGTTAATTGATAAATATAATCTATTAACATGTCTATTTTTGAAAGCATTCTTACTTTACAGCATTTTTCACACCTGCCTAAAACTTTTGCACAGTACTGTATATACATATAGACACACATATACTGTGTACTAGACTCGTAACACATTAATATGCCGAATATTTATTTACAACACAAAACAAAGTACAGCTTGTAAACGCAGGCAACACGGCAGCAAAGTGCAGCGAGAACAAACAACAAACCCACATTTAAAACAACTGGGGTTTGGTTTGGTTTGTTTTTGAGGAAGAACGGTTACCCGCCGTCCCAGTTGTGTTTTTGCTTCCCAGACTTGAATCGGAGCCTGCCGGTCTGGGGCGGTTTTGGGCGTGGGCATCTCAAATATATTCGTGGGGTATCACTGAAGGGGCCCCTGGCGCCTTGCCCGTCTCGCTTCTCTTTAGCGGGCCGTGGTAGTCTGTGTTACGCTATGGCAGTAGCGCCGGTGCGCTTGATCTCCGTGACACCGCAACGCTGGCACTTGTAACGCCTGAGATAGGGGCACAGCACTTTGTCACCGTCCTTAAGAAAACGTAGAAATATTATTTATGAAACCTATAGGGGCTTTGTCCCGCGTCCCTATCGAGGTACTGTCGGGACGCCATTTGTCCCGATTTTATGACATTTTTTATTTTCTGGTTAGGAAATGTCGTTTATGTGGCTGCTGCACTGCCTGGCGGTGCAACAGCAAACTCTACTGCTTCAGGGCGTGTTGATTGAGTGAGTTGTTTGCATTGCATCTATGCGGCTATCCAATCACGCTGACCTGCACAGTCACGTGATGCGGGATGCGTCATGTGTTTTCCTTGCTGCGTCGCCCGTGCGCCTGGTTTTACTGGTGAAGTGTCATGATGGCGGTGTTGTTGACGAGTCTGTCACTAAAAATCAAAAAGACAGAGCAAGTACCGAACGCAGTGGGGAAGAAAAATGGATTCAGTCATGTGCCCATGGTCAAGTCATCCAATTTGGATTAGGATTATAATGAGGATTTCACAGACATTTCGCAGACCTGTTTAAACATGAAATACACCTAATATTTCAGAGCACTAAACAAGCCTAAAAATAGTGGTACTTGCTTCCTTACTAAAACAGAGTGCTGGCATTTGTTAAAAGGCAAGCATGCAACATCTCCTAACAGCTGCTGCCGACATTCTCTGTCTGGTGTGGATTTGAACATACATTGAGACTGCACGTCTGCATCCACTGAATTGATTGGAAGTGTACGACAAAGCTTTGCCAAGTTATACAGATGTGGACATCAATTAGAAACAGTCCCAAAACTCGGTTACCCAAAGGTATCTGGCATTCTTTAATAAAGTCCATATTTGCAGCACGCTCGTTGTCATGATATTTGTCTCATCCAGGAATCTATTTTATCAGTACCGAGTCCAAACAAAGAAAACGCGTCTATTCGGTCTAAAATTCAAACTGCGTTTAAAAAGTAAACAGCAGGCTGAACCGACACATGAATACTTTTTTGTCTGCGCTCTGTCAAATTTGTTTTCGGAAAGCTGTTGTTTGTTTTGCGTTCTGTTCAGCAGCCTCTGTAGGAGCCTTTTGTTTAATGTGGGATTCTGAAGCTATAGCGATCGATCGTATTTCCTTTAAGATACTTTACAAGATGTACAAAACAATTCCCTTCATCTGCATGTACAGTTTCTTTGGGAAATGTCTCGACAAGATCCTCAGCCGAAATATACTTTGCTTGTTTTGTCGTCCATTTTTAGTATTTTACGTCTAATGCTGAAAACTAGATTTTAGCAACCTGAATCAAAATAATGCAGCACTGCCTGTCCCACCTGCTACGCACAGTACAGCAGGACACAGAAAAGACAGTACAGACGCACTGATAGGCTGATTAAGGGTGTGTTCACGGAGATCATTCTCTGCAGATTCTGTGCAGAATCTGATCAATTCTAAGATCACTGGCTAAACTGCTCAGATTCTGCACAGAATGATCTAAGTGAACGTACTGTCAGTCTTTCTTTTTGACGCTGGGAAATAGTCTTTCTATTTCAATTCAATGCGCTACCTGAAGACGTTACACGCTATTGTTGTGCTTCTGTGTTTATAATGTGGATCTGCAGCGGCCACACAAAGCTCACCTGTCTAATATCTTGTTAAATAGAATATATTTGCTTAACATTCAATTTCTGCAAGTGTGTCACATGATACTAGTTTCGTGGTGTTTGTATACTCTTAGAAATTAATGGTACAACCAACACTATTTTTTAAAACAAACAGCATTTAATTTAACAACAGTTTACAGACCAGCATAAACATTATGCATGGACAAATATGATCGCACAGTTCCGTTTTTCCAAAGCTGGTAAAGGATTTATACTTTACAGTCCACTCACTGTTTTCTGTAGGAGTCTAACCCTGTATAATATGCAGAGTCTTAGACAAGATGGATAATTAAACAAAATAAACACCACGGGTGTATACACACAGAAGCAGCTATGAGAAAGGAAGACATGAACGTGTTCTTTAAATTCAATATTTTGGTTAATTGTGGGCTCTAGCTTTTCATATAACATCACTGAGTCCCTTGTCCCTGTGGATTGCAACCACAATGTAGAAACATCTAGAGAATGGATGGGAATGGTCAATAAACATCACTGCTGTTTCTCTTAAAGCGTGTTTATTTATTTCTAATACTGGACCCTGTCTTAATACTGTATCACATTCTGAATATGAATATAGCTGAGTTATTAATTGTAGGTAATACTTAGAATACCAGATACACATTTAGCATTAAAAAGCAATCCATGTGATTTCTTTAGCAGTCGTTCATTATTTTGTGTCTCAGCCTCCACACAAAGCCGAGCGCAGTGCGGTATACTGTAATGATGCTGCAGTCAGTCTGCCCGGACTGCACCTGAACCATCTTAAAAACACGAAGCCTCCAATAAGCTCATTTGTAAAAGTTAGTAAAGAATGGCGCTATATAATATAACGAAGCTGAATGTGAACTGCTAGCTGGAGCAACGAGAGAGGGAGAGAGGGGGCGGGGCAGAGAAGGAGGGGGAAGACGCTGCTAGGCAACCGGCTCCTGAACATTCCACTCCGCTGAGCAAAGACCGTCCTTTCTTCTCCTCAGACGAGAGCCGTTACCAGCCACTCCAAATCTGAAAATGTGTTACAATGTGTTAGTTTAGTTCAAGGAGAACAGTGCTTTTTTATTTTTTAATTATTATATATAACTCATATATTACTTGCTTCGGTTCACGTTCACAGATGCATACAGCACTATGAGATTACAAGAATACAGTTTAAGTTACTGTGAAAGAAGCCGTTCAAGGGGAGGGGACAATTTCACCCCCCAGGTGATCAAGGAAGTGCAACCACCACCTTCTTCTTCTTCTTCTTCTTCAAAGGCTGTGTGGTCCACTGGTTAAAGAAAAGGGCTTGTAACCAGGAGGTCCCCGGTTCAAATCCCACCTCAGCCACTGACTCATTGTGTGACCCTGAGCAAGTCACTTAACCTCCTTGTGCTCCGTCTTTCGGGTGAGACGTAATTGTAAGTGACTCTGCAGCTGATGCATAGTTCACACACCCTAGTCTCTGTAACTCACCTTGGATAAAGGCGTCTGCTAAATAAACAAATAATAATAATTATTATTATTTATTTATTAGCAGATACCCTTATCCAGGGCGACTTACAATTGTTACAAGATATCACATGTTTTACATACAATTCCCCATTTATGGAGTTGGGCTTTTACTGGAGCAATCTAGGTAAAGTACCTTGCTCAAGGGTACAGCAGCAGTGTCCCCACCTGGGATTGAACCCACAACCCTCCGGTCAAGAGCCTTAACCACTACCCCACACTGCTGCCCATTTCACTATCTGAAAGCAAGGCTTGTAAACTGGTATTTATGTTAACCTAGTATAGTACCAGATATCCTGTAGCAAAATAAAAAATGTGTTTCTTTCACTTAGCAATATAAAAAAAAAAACCCTGTGTGACGTTCCACAGCACGAGTTTGGAACTGAGGTCTCCCTCAGTGTTTTAAATGATACCAGCAGAATAAAACTAGTGAAGGAAACAACGGTACACTTCATTGAAAGTATATTTAAACATTATTTCAAACATATTAAGGAGAAACCAGTTCAAACACAAATGTGGCTTTTTGTTAGATTCTTAATTTAATATTTGAATCAGTTCATAAAAGTGACCAGTAGATGGCAGAATTTTTACTTTTATTTTTTTCAATGCAGTCCAGCAATCCAGTTTATTCTTGCACATTAATAACACCGCTATCAGATTTCTGTGGTGTCATTATGTTTCCATTTCAAAGCTGCTCCACATGAAACACCTCAAAGCTGCTCCACATGAAACACCTCAAAGCTGCTCCACATGAAACACCTCAAAGCTGCTCCACATGAAACACCTCAAAGCTGCTCCACATGAAACACCTCAAAGCTGCTCCACATGAAACACCTCAAAGCTGCTCCACATGAAGCACCTCAAAGCTGCTCCACATGAAACACCTCAAAGCTGCTCCACATGAAGCACCTCAAAGCTGCTCCACATGAAGCACCTCAAAGCTGCTCCACATGAAGCACCTCAAAGCTGCTCCACATGAAACACCTCAAAGCTGCTCCACATGAAACACCTCAAAGCTGCTCCACATGAAACACCTCAAAGCTGCTCCACATGAAACACCTCAAAGCTGCTCCACATGAAGCACCTCAAAGCTGCTCCACATGAAACACCTCAAAGCTGCTCCACATGAAAGACCTCAAAGCTGCTCCACATGAAAAACCTCAAAGCTGCTCCACATGAAACACCTCAAAGCTGCTCCACATGAAACACCTCAAAGCTGCTCCACATGAAACACCTCAAAGCTGCTCCACATGAAACACCTCAAAGCTGCTCCACATGAAAGACCTCAAAGCTGCTCCACATGAAAAACCTCAAAGCTGCTCCACATGAAACACCTCAAAGCTGTCCACATGAAGCACCTCTGCAGTGGTATTTTTTCTAAAAATGTGCCAGTCATTTTCTGTGACCTTAATGTTTTAAAGTAATGCTGGATTTTGTTTGTTGTTTTGCCATTTCGCATGCATGACATACCTGAACAGTCCATACCTGTTTGAGGATTCATTGCTCCTGATCCAATCTAACTAAATCTGCATGCTGTTTGGATTAATAGACTTCTCTTCTCCTAGACAGGCAGCACAAATTGTGGAGCCGAGCAGCAAAGCAATAAAGAAAAAGCACTTCACAACAGTTCAGTGTGAAATCAATGCAAAGTTTATTAGTGGCTTCTGAATAGTGAAATGTGTAAAGGTGTTCTCTTTTAATAGCATGATCTACACTTCACACTGTCTTATAGAATGCAATTGATACACAATATATAAAGCTTTTAACATTCTATTTTAATGGCAGTGCTGATGTATATGGAAACATAATAATGTGCCCTTTATACACACACATACTGAAAAACATACAGGAACTCAAACTCAATTTCAATGCAATCCTTTCTAAATAACTAAGCCTGCCTTAGGATGTACTGCATTGTCACTCTAATTATATCATACTGATACAAAATACAAGCAAACAAGACATATTTTGCCCAAAAGGAATAAACAGCTAATGGTGATTCCACAAAAGCACCAGCTCTGTTACTGTCAAACAGTCTGAGGCAACTTCATTCTGCAGATTGTTTAGATCAATTATTCATAAACTTTACAAACTATGAATGTAGTAATAATGGTAATGTTGCAGCATGTATGTATTGCAGATTTGAGTAAAAGCAACTTTTATGAATCTTTTACTTGCAAACCTTTCATGCTTTACAGTATATTTATACAGCTCTAATATTGTGGGTCTGTCATAATTGCACACACAGCAATTTACACAATAAAAATGATAGGAATTGTATTTCAATCCCACTGCATTGAAGCAGGGCTCCAGTATACAACAAGCTTGGAGGTTCTCAGTACTTAAAGGGTACATAAGGACCTTTTTATTTGATTGTGTCGCATGTTCCCATGTGTTGCTACAACTGTTTACGGAAGGTGTGCGTATTGTTTAATTTTATATTTTGACCACTTTTTTAAACTTTTAAATTGCATTCCCTGCCTCAAGGACCTCTCAGAACTACATTTCCCATCATCCTCCTGCTCACTGGTAAATTCATCTCAGTTACATAGGTGAGCAGGAGGATGATGGTAAATGTAGTTCTGAGAGGTCCATGTAGGTACATGGGAAGCCATCGAGGCAGGGAATGCAATTTAAAAAAAAAATGAAAACAATACACACCTTACGTAAACACATGGGAACATGTAACACAATCAAATAAAAGGTCTATATGTGCCCTTTAAACACTCAAAGCAGTCAAGTTCATTCAAACCCAAAACAGCATTTGCTCCAGTACAAAGTGTACACCACGTGATATGAAAAAAGGTTGCTTCAGCTTGTGCTTGCACTGGTGCAATAGCTTAGAGGTCATTCTAGTAATATGAAGGGCACACTGCTGCCACACCCATGAAGAGATTTTTAGTTTTAGTTTCTTTTAAATAATTCACTTCTTTTCTCACCGACACTGGTACAGTAATGGTATTTTAAAAATATGATGTGTTTTTAGCATCTTTGTTTAATGTGTTCACAGAAACAAGCTTGGCATAAATCCTCACAGCATGATGAGTGAGATTCATTTCCAATGCAGTTCATTCTGAAAGAATGGGTCTTCAGTCTGACACGCTCCCCTTCTCAGTGTCTCTGGATTCAGGCTGGCTCTCACTCCTGGGGACCCCCTTCATTTACCGCAGGGTGAGAGAGAGAGACAAGGAATCAGTCAGCTCTCCACACACTCAAACAAGCAGGGTGGAGAGCTCAGGGACTGAGAGGGAGGGAGGCTGGCTCCAGTGTGAATTCGCTGGTGTCTTCTTAGGCTTCCTGACACATTGAAGCTCTCCCCACATTCATAACATTGATATGGCTTCTCTCCAGTGTGAATTCGCTGGTGTCTTTTTAGGCTTCCTGACTCACAGAAGCTCTCCCCACATTCATTACATTGATATGGCTTCTCTCCAGTGTGAATTCGCTGGTGTCTTTTTAGGTTTCCTGACTGCCTAAAGCTCTCCCCACATTCAACACAGTGATACGGCTTCTCTCCAGTGTGAATGCGTTGGTGTCTATTTAGGTTTCCTGACTCACTGAAGCTCTCCCCACATTCAGTACATTGATATGGCTTCTCTCCAGTGTGAAGTCGCTGGTGTATTTTAGTTTTCCTGACACATTGAAGCTCTTACCACATTCACTACAGTGGTGTGGCTTCTCTCCAGTGTGAAATATCTGGTGTTTTTTAGTTTTCCTTTGTTAGTGAAGCTTTCCCCACATTCAGTACATTGATATGGCTTCTCTCCTGTGTGAAGTCGCTGGTGTGTTTTAGGTTTCCTGACTGACTAAAGCACTCCCACATTCACTACAGTGATACTGGCTTCTCTCCAGTGTGAATTCGCTGGTGTTTTTTTAGTTTTCCTTTGTCAGTGAAGCTTTTCCCACATTCAAAACATTGATACGGCGTCTCTCCAGTGTGAAATCGAAGGTGTCTTTTTAGGCTTCCTGACGCATTGAAACTCTTCCCACATTCACTACAGTGATACGGCTTCTCTCCAGTGTGAATTCGCTGGTGTTTTTTTAGTTTTCCTTTGTCAGTGAAGCTTTTCCCACATTCAAAACATTGATACGGCTTCTCTTCAGTGTGAAATCGATGGTGTCTTTTTAGGCTTCCTGACTCCATGAAACTCTGCCCACATTCATTACACTGATGTGATATCTTTGGCCGGGATAGATTTTCTGTATCCTTAAACAACAAGTCAACAGATTCCCCTTCAATATGGACAGGCTCCAGTTCAGTCTCTTCTTCTTTAATGTGGACAAGCTCCAGTTCAGTCTCTTCTTCTTTAATTTGGACAGGCTCCAGTTCAGTCTGTTCTTTCATGTGGACAGGCTCCAGTTCAGTCTCTTCTTCTTTAATGTGGACAGGCTCCAGTTCAGTTTCTTCTTCTTTAATGTGGACAGGCTCCAGTTCAGTCTCTTCTTCTTTAATGTGGACAGGCTCCAGTTCAGTCTGTTCTTTCATGTGGACAGGCTCCAGTTCAGTTTCTTCTTCTTTAATGTGGACAGGCTCCAGTTCAGTCTGTTCTTTCATGTGGACAGGCTCCAGTTCAGTTTCTTCTTCTTTAATGTGGACAGGCTCCAGTTCAGTCTCTTCTTTCATGTGGACAGGCTCCAGTTCAGTCTCCTCTTCTTTAATGTGGACAGGCTCCAGTTCAGGCATCTCCTGTTTAATGCAGATAGGTACCAACTCCATCTTTGTTCCTTGGCTTTCACCAGGATAAGGCAGTCCTGAAAGCAGAAAATGAAATGAAGTATTACGATCTGTTCTCTATCGGTGTGTTTACACTTACAACTCGGACCTGAACTGACTCAGGGTCTGTGAACGTGTGGGTTGTAGTGCGTAGTGAAAGGGTGATGCAGGTGCTCCAGACAAGGACAAACACAAAGTTCACGGTTCAAGTTCCTTTTATTTCTTGAACAAAAATTAAATAATAAAGCTGGCTCTACCAGCAATGGGTATTGCCAGCACAAAACCGGGCTCAAATAATACAGCCAAAACAAGGGGTTGCAGGCACTAAATAATAATCACAAAACCCACAAACACAGTCATGTCTCCGGACAGTACGTGCTTGTAGAGCAGGTGCGGTGCTGGAAACAGTGATGCTTGATTAAGTGCAGGTGCGGGGAAGTCGGGTGAATCGCTGGCCCCAGGCTGCAGCTCCCAAATCCGTGCTTAATTATTCTGAGAATGATAGACACACGGTTGCAAAACAAACACAAAACACTTAACCCTCGCTCCAAACAGTCCTCGCTTCCTCCCATCAACCACAACAAAGGAACCGATTATGGCGTCACGTCCCCTAAAGTACCCTCAGCCCGCCCCTCCGATAGCTAGTTCAATCACGTCTCCTCCAATTCATGAATGAAACTTTGCTTACCGTACTAGGGCGGGGACTGCTGGTACCGTGGCGCCATCCCTTTCCTGAATGGCGGCTTCCGACTGCCCCGGAATGAACTGCGAAACATTCAGTACGGGCACGCAATTCCTGCTGTACAGTGCTCTCACAGGTCGAGAGGGAGATTGTTGATTCAGATTCATTCACGCTTTGTCACAGGGTCTATCAGATTAAGAGTCCTATCATTTGAGCCTCCGTTTACACTTGAGCACAGTCCTAGGCTGGCTTTGGCCCGTATCGCGCACATAGCCCCTGAACTGCAGTGCGTGCCCGATGACATCATATCAACCACCCCTTGTGTGAAGACATTTCCCCTCCCAAAACACAGAGGCGGAAGTGTTTAAGTCAACAACAAGCCTGTCATTTGAGTCACTTGTGTGTTTCTACTCCAAGGTGGTCATTCCGTGCCAATTAAGATTTCATTATGTCATCAGAAATGGAGCGAAGCATTGAAAGCGTGCAAATCAGATGTTTCAAGAAACAGGTGTTATTGTCTTCATTTACACATCTGTCTGGCAACTCGTCTCACATGGAAATGTAAACAGTAACTCCCATGTATTTTCAAGGTACTTTTATTATTCCAAGGACACAGAGAAAGCAGGCAGGTGGCAGAGTGTTCAGCTTCAGAGCCCCACAGGTGTGGAATGATCTGCCTCGATTTGGAAGGGGGCACCATCTCTTGCTGCTTTTAAGCCTTCCGCTGCGGTCAACATTCTACCTGTTTGAGGTCGGACTGACATAACGTGACTTTCGGCTTGTGTATCAGGATCATTTTACACCAAATTGTTTGATGGGTGCGTAATGTGAAGAAGTTCAACATCAGATAGATCTGTCAACTCATCAACACTTTCTGTAATAAAAATTAAAGTTTTCTTTTGGGTCGGTGTGACAAACACAGTGATTCTTGGAGGTAAATCTCCCTCCTGACCTAAGTGCGCTAAGTAGCGAGAACAGAGTTGTACGTTGGACGGGCTGGCCCGACAGTTATTTCCCAGGGTTCAAGAGAAGACGGCCAGCTAGAAAGGGGGTGGAACTCTGGTTAATTAACTCATTGACCTGGAAGGGAAAAGACATGGCAGTCGCAGATTGGAGGGGCAGCTGCACTCGTTTACCAAGGGGTCATGTGTGATGGCATAAATGGGGACGGAGAATCGCAATCTGTTCCTTCGGTTTGGTTACGAGAAAATAACCTGGAAGGACCTGTGCAGTATCGTGATAACTTATCGTGAGTGTTTTGTTTTGCCTATAATTGTTGCTTGTTGTATTAATAGACGGCTAACACATTCCAGAGCTGTTGCCAAGGGCCAGAACAAAACCTGGAACAGCACTGCACTATTGTCACTGATAAATCTGTACAACCCACCACGAGCACTACAGCACGCACCCAAGACTGGTGACCGTGTATTTATATTGTAGGAGGGATACTTGTGTGTTTTATTTGAGACTGCAAACCCGTTATTATTTACCCGTGCTCTACACATTGCTGTGTATTGCCAGGGATCATTATTTGGTCACCAGACCTGGATTGTTAAAATAAATTACTTCCAACTGGATTACAAATCTCTGTCTGATAATTACACACCACATCACTCCTGCACCTGTACACTGCAAACCACTTTGCCACAGTCGGTAAGCATTCTTGGTACTGTAAAGCAATTTAGTCTGCTCTCCAGTAAAGCTGCACTTTAAAATCATGGTATATACCAGCCATCTAAACCGAAACCTAAGAGACTGAAATGCTGCACCTCATAATAAAATGTATTTCTCTTGGGCTGGGGCTTCAGTGAAATGCATTTTGATTGGACGGTCATCTGTGATGTTTATCCTATGAATATTTTGTTTTCTGGTAAGCTTGTACTTGTGATCGCTGAATCTCCGACAGAGAAAAAATAAATAAACTCACTCATCTAGCTTTCTGTCTAACTGCTTTTGTTTTGAAAGTATATAAAACCATCCCTGATTGGTTGTTGGAGCCTTTGGAGATGTCAGTCATTTGGTAAGCAACCAATAGTAACACCTTAAAATGGGCATCTACCGTCACCATTACATCATCGTTCACATATGAATGATTTATAGCAGCTGTTTTGGGGACCAGGTAGGAGATGTGAATAGTCAGATAGTTTTCCAAATGGTTTCATGTGGGTACATCCGGCATTAACATTTTTGAAAATCCAGTATTGCACCGAATATAGCCTTGCCGGCAAATAATATTTCTCAAGAACAGGCAAGGATAGCTCTCCTAGTTTAGAGAGCAAGAGTCTCCTTTTCTTTATTCAGCAGACAGATTGGCAGCATTTTCCAGCATTTCTATTATTAATTCTAATTATTATCCTGATTATTGGTAGCGAAAACTTAGTTCCAATCTTCACATAATATAATGATTTACATGCAAATAAACATTTTCTCATTCAACTAACAGTATGATTTTTCAAGCAGGTAGGTCATTTATTTACAAGATCCCTAACAATCAAATTATTATATAATGATGTAAGTGCTGTCAGCTGCTTTTGTACATGTCAAACTACTGAAACTTATAGAAATATCATTAAAATAGCACTTTCACCCTTTGCAGGAAATGAAATCACCGAGCAAATTTTCAGAAACTCGCTCATATCAATAACAATCTTATGTGTAGACATTATTCTTGAAATGTTTCTTTGTAATGGCTTATCCCACAAGGTTGAGATTAAACGTTGGGGCCATTTACAAAAAGATGCATGTTAAATACAGAACAGTAAAACATTGCAATACAACCGCCTATTATAATCCTGTTGAGTGCTTGAAACACTGATGAAAGTCATTCTACACATCATATATTATTATTATTATTATTATTATTATTATTATTATTAGTAGTAGTAGTAGTATTCTAAGCTCTCTGCATAAAACAGTGACCATTGGGACTGATGCTAAACGAAAGCCAGAGTGTGTTTCATTTACAACGCAACGGAGTATGGTGTGGGTGTACTTGATCAAATGGCACGGCTGTATTCTGTCAAAGGTGCTTCTCACAGGTGGCCTGTGGCTGTTTTTTATGTTTTGGACCTGGCTTTTGTTTTGTACAAGGAGTGCACCGGGAACACAATCTCCCGGAGGAACTTCATTCTGCAGCTAGCCCTGGAGCTGCGGCAGAAACATTTTGATAAGAGAAGTGCAATCCGGCTTGCAAATGCCCCTCAACCTTCAGCCAGCGCTGCGCCCACTGGCACACGGAGGAAAAGACAATGCCAGGTTGCTAAATGCAACAGAAACAAAACTTTGGATGCCTGTGCCCGTTGTGAAAAGACAGTCTGTGGTACATGCACTGGTAAAGTTGAAAAGTGTGTTTTCTGTGTGGATTGTACTAATTAGACAGCTGTAATAGATGTGCCTTTGAACTCTGCTTCCCTCAAAGCGCATTCATGTCGCTTGTTATGTTACATGTTTGTTTTATTTTTAGATCTAGTTATTTATTTTTTATAATTCTGTACGTGCATACAACTTTCTACACCTGTTTACACAGTAGTTTATTGTGTAATGTTTATTATAGTTTTTCATATTTATGTATATGTGCTATACAGTGTTTCTGCTGTGCAAATGTTATATATGGTGTTCACAAATAAAAATATGAAGTTGGATCCGATTGTTTTTCATTTTCATATCGAAGCTGTTTTAATGAACCACTGCGGGTTGTAACTAGTCAGAAATGTCGGTGGTTCTAGTGTTAATTTGAAAATGCACAAAACAACTCAACTTATGTAGGAGTTTTAAAGCTAAAACTCTGACTTGTTTCACATAACTTTGTTAATTCATTGCCACATCTGTTTATAGTTATTTTCTGCATTCCATCACGACTAAATTGATTGCAAATGTGTTATTTTAAATAGGAGACTGTGAACAAGATGGGGTGTGGGTGACGTCAGACCAGAAACACAAAACCAAAACAAACAGGTACTGGCGGGGCCACACTGAAACGCTCTGACAGTAAAAAAAAGTACGGGAAGAGGTTTGTTTGTTTATGTGCACGTTTTGCACAAATGAAGGCTGACTTAAACTAAAGCATCGGTTTTGTAAACAGCAGAAGTTGTTTTTTTTACATTGTTTAAAAAAATGGTTTGCCTGTACATATTCAACGTTTTTTTTTTAACTTTAAAAAAGAATGCTGTTGAGCTTAAATTGCTCTGTAATGGCGGTATGAAGAGGGTTGACTATTATACTGTGTGCTGGACAGCAATTTACACATTTGTTTTCTAACAGTCATGCAAAAACAACACTTTGCATTTGTACAAGTGAAAACAATTCTGTAGAAAAAACATCTACAATGTGACATGAACTTGTATAGCCACTTGCTGTCTAGCATTGCGTATCATAACCTCTACCTGTACTGTACAGTAGAAAAGAAACACAGTCTAGGCAATGTGAACTACAACAGCGGCCGTTCCATTCTTATTGTAAGCATACACTGCTTCAAAATGAAGCACAACTTCAACTGTTCACTTCATCAAAAACAAAAAAGATCTCATGAAAATAACCGCTTAAAAAACTTGAATTTGTTACTAAACAAGACGGCACAGTAATCAATTACAGCTTCAAAAAGCCACAGAACACACCCGCAACCAATGAGATTGAGCAAGATACACAATTACAAATAATTATAATAATTATTATTATTTTAAACCATCAATGTTATTTAGGATTCAATCTATTGTTTTTTAAAGCATCAGAATAATATTCTACTCGCAGTTCATCGTTGGATTTAATGCAGCATCAAGTCTGTTCTGCTGCACACAACTCGCTATCCTATTGATGTCTTCAGATATTAAAAATCCAAACACCGCTCTTTTGAGACTTATTTACTGCAGGATGATCACACGTTACACAGCACTGGGAAAATGAGTGTCTCAATGTTCTTGCATCATTAGTAAGCATGCCTGAGCAAACATTAAATTCTGTTCTGGATGAAATTCAATCATGAATATGGGTGTATATTATCGGCTAAAATAACACACACTGCAGATAGACGATTGTGTGTGTTTTCATTTCCTCTTATCGGTGCCATGCAGACAGGCTCCCGATTATCAGAGCACCCCTATTATTAAATAAAAACATGGAAACTGGCACAGAAATAAGAAATAAAAGCTTCTTGAAGTGCGTCCTGAATGGTTATAATAACGCGATGCAAAGTGAAATGCAAGTGCTTTGAATGAAGTGACTGAACTAACACGATGAGACTTCAGTTTAAAGGTACGTGTATTGTGTTGATCTTACAGTAAATCAATGAATTACAGAATATTTAAAAGTAACCCTTGCGTGTTTCAGCACATTGCCACCAACTGTCATTTTAACATTTTACTAAGGAGAAGCGTTAACATGAACAGAAAAATGTAAGACCAGCAGATGACAGAAAACACTTTAATCCCCATTAAGATGAGCGATGCGATTGTTTGTTCTTGTGATCTGTTTATATGGTCTCATGACAATGTGCTCTGGTGCCCTTTAATGATTTCAATTAATATTTAGCTTGTGCATGATAAGACATGGGATTACTCTGCAATCTCATCAAGCTTACTACCAGTCACGTCCAGAACTGCCACGCCCATGACGCTAATCTGGGCACTTACTATTAAGAAAGGGTCAACATGTTTATTCCAGAACATACATTTTAAAAAATTAGCTTTGCAGAGAAAGTTTGAACAAAATATATAATGTAGTATACAACTTTTATAGAAACTGTACCAAAAAAATGTTATGGCTGTGACATTTGGTTTAATTTAAACACCATTATTTTGAAATCACTAAAATATTTTCCTTCATCCCAAGAAAATGTAATATTAGTAACTGGGCAGCAGTGTGGAGTAGTGGTTAGGGCTCTGGACTCTTGACCGGAGGGTCGTGGGTTCAATCCCAGGTGGGGGACACTACTGCTGTACCCTTGAGCAAGGTACTTTACCTAGATTGCTCCAGTAAAAACCCAACTGTATAAATGGGTAATTGTATGTAAAAATAATGTGATATCTTGTAACAATTGTAAGTCGCGCCCTGGATAAGCCGTCTGCTAGAAATAAATAATAATAATAACTTGGTATTACATACCCAGAGTCAAAATGTGATTTATTTACAAATGTGTGACTAAAACATGTATCTACCATTGATACCTAAAGTGTATGGAAGCTGGACTTCTGAAAATGTTGCTTTTTTAACAGTAATTTTAAATGCCTGTAAAGTAAAGGCACAAAGAGAACAATAATAATACAGCCTGCATTGATAGACACCCTTTAGTTCAAATACAGGGAGAGATGCTTTTGATAAATACAACTTTTTTTTTTTTCATGGCCGTGGCACTTTTTCATTGTTCTTATAATGTTTTTACTTATTAAAAACAAGGCTAATTGTTTAGAATGTTACTGCAATTACTGATCTGAGGCACCTCTGTGTGCAGAGCAATAACTTGCATAGTATTGATTTGAGGCACCTCTGTGTGCAGAGCAATAACTTGCATAGTATTGATCTGAGGCACCTCTGTGTGCAGAGCAATAACTTGCATAGTATTGATTTGAGACACCTCTGTGTGCAGAGCAATAACTTGCATAGTATTGATTTGAGGACACCTCTGTGTGCAGAGCAATAACTTGCATAGTATTGATTTGAGGCACCTCTGTGTGCAGAGCAATAACTTGCATAGTATTGATTTGAGACACCTCTGTGTGCAGAGCAATAACTTGCATAGTATTGATTTGAGGACACCTCTGTGTGCAGAGCAATAACTTGCATAGTATTGATTTGAGGCACCTCTGTGTGCAGAGCAATAACTTGCATAGTATTGATTTGAGACACCTCTGTGTGCAGAGCAATAACTTGCATAGTATTGATTTGAGACACCTCTGTGTGCAGAGCAATAACTTGCATAGTATTGATTTGAGGACACCTCTGTGTGCAGAGCAATAACTTGCATAGTATTGATTTGAGGCACCTCTGTGTGCAGAGCAATAACTTGCATAGTATTGATTTGAGGACACCTCTGTGTGCAGAGCAATAACTTGCATAGTATTGATTTGAGGACACCTCTGTGTGCAGAGCAATAACTTGCATAGTATTGATTTGAGGACACCTCTGTGTGCAGAGCAATAACTTGCATAGTATTGATCTGAGGACACCTCTGTGTGCAGAGCAATAACTTGCATAGTATTGATCTGAGGACACCTCTGTGTGCAGAGCAATAACTTGCATAGTATTGATTTGAGGCACCTCTGTGTACAGCAATAACTTGCATAGTATTGATTTGAGGCACCTCTGTGTGCAGAGCAATAACTTGCATAGTATTGATTTGAGACACCTCTGTGTGCAGAGCAATAACTTGCACAGTACTGTTCACTTAAGAAACAGTCGGAAATGAGTCATGGAAAAGAGATCTACTGAAAAAATTAATTTAAAAGCAAGTGATCAGCCCTTTTTAATCTGTGAAAATAACGGAGATTCATTGTACTGTAACGCGCATTCTTGTGCTAAACTCTTAGCCTTTCAGATACGTTTCTTTCTGTAATATTAAGCAAAAATGTCACAATAATAAACAAAGCATTGCACACGATTACAATCCTGCCCAGTAACACATTGACTGCTCTGACACACTCAGTTACAATTAGACAATATAAACCCAGTATGAAGCTGATTGAAGTTGAATGAATAGAGAGAGAGACACTTACTTCAGCTATTGTCAGTGGGATGTGCAGCACGGCTCTAGTCACTCACTCTGAACGTCTCCTCAGTGAATGTGTCCTTTCTGCTCTTCAGATCTGAAAATGTGCTTGTTTAGTTCAAGGAGAACAAAGATTTTTTTTTTACATATATTATTTGCTTTAGTACACTTAAACAAATGTATACTGTACTATGAGATTACAAGAATACAGTTTAAGTTACTGTGAAAGGAGCCGTTCAAGAGGAGGGGACAATTTCACCCCCCAGGTGATCAAGGAAGTGCAGCACTATCTGAAAGCAAGGCTTGTAAACCCATATTGTAACCTCATGTAGTACCAGATATCCTGCATCAAAATAAAAACGAGTTTCTTTCAGGTAGCGATATTAAAAACCCTGTGTGACGTTCCACAGCACGAGTTTGGAATTGAGGTCTCCCTCAGTGTTTTAAATGATAGCAGCAGAATAAAACTAGTGAAGGAAACAAAGCTACACTTCACTGAAATAATGTTTAAACATGATTTCAAACACATTAAAGACAGAAAGCCGGGTTTCCATGCGTGTTCATGCAAGTGTGAAAATACCAGTCACTGTATTAACGTTTTGGAATGCGCTGCTTTTACAATCATTACGGTACACATACACGCACTCCACTCAGTGAAATAATAATTGTTTGATAATGAAAATATATTTGATCTCGTTTATAAAAAAATAAATAAACAAATTCCCCGATTGCATTTACTCGCTAGATGTTTTCAACACGAGATCAATCTGTCTGCAAACCCGCCGCTCGAGCAGCACTGAGCTCGTGACACGCAGACTGTAACTGAGGGGATGTGAATAAAAACAAACGCGCTCCTACCCACAACAACCCGGCCCTTTCAAAATAATACAATAAAACAGCTTTCTGTAGTTTAAAACACATTGTTGAACTCAATGCAGACTCGCTTACCTCCTCTCTCCTCTCCCTCAGTGTCTGAACGGATAAAACAACGCGCTCCTACCCACAACAACCCGGCCCTTTCAAAATAATACAATAAAACAGCTTTCTGTAGTTTAAAACACATTGTTGAACTCAATGCAGACTCGCTTACCTCCTCTCTCCTCTCCCTCAGTGTCTGAACGGATAAAACAACGCGCTCCTACCCACAACAACCCGGCCCTTTCAAAATAATACAATAAAACAGCTTTCTGTAGTTTAAAACACATTGTTGAACTCAATGCAGACTCGCTTACCTCCTCTCTCCTCTCCCTCAGTGTCTGAACGGATAAAACAACGCGCTCCTACCCACAACAACCCGGCCCTTTCAAAATAATACAATAAAACAGCTTTCTGTAGTTTAAAACACATTGTTGAACTCAATGCAGACTCGCTTACCTCCTCTCTCCTCTCCCTCAGTGTCTGAACGGATAAAACAACGCGCTCCTACCCACAACAACCCGGCCCTTTCAAAATAATACAATAAAACAGCTTTCTGTAGTTTAAAACACATTGTTGAACTCAATGCAGACTCGCTTACCTCCTCTCTCCTCTCCCTCAGTGTCTGAACGGGTCTGTCTCCCACAGAACGAGGAATATACCAATCACAAAATACAAACTGATCACTGCGGTTTGGAAATTCATCTAATATGAACCGCAAAGGGAATTGTGATACCGGGGATCTTTTAATAAAAATGAATATGACTTTCAATTTTAACATCATAATCGAGCTGTTTGTAGCTCTATATTTTCCCAGTGAATACAATTTGAATTCAGGTAACCCCTCCCCATGCCGGAGTTGGTATAGTCCTTTCTTTATCCGGCGGCAGCAGCGTCGATGCAGTGAGTTTTACGCAGATATATAATCTGTGTTTCGTGTAATTATATTGATATTTCCCGTCCTCTTCTTCCGAATGAGATGTTCAAACACTAACGCGATACCCCTGATAATGTTTTTTAGAAGTATATTAGGTTAATTCAAGTTGAGCGCCGTTGTCACAAACAGATCCACAATGGCGTAGGCATGCGCGCAGTTTCATAGCTTTCTTTTCGCTAGTCTTGGAGGTTCAGTGCGTGTGAACTTGTTTTTGGTAAATACAGCACAGGGTCGCAGAAAGGTCATTCTTTACGAGTAAACTTCCAGGCAGTAACCTCTGCTATTTCTACCACATGCTTTTATTTGGTTTCTCTTAAACTGTATGATTGTCTCCTATTCTTTATACAGGACAGTATTCCTCCCTGCTGTCCAGCGGCACAGATTTAGAATCTTCCTCAGACTGCGCTGCGAACTAAACCAGGCAACAGAGCCGCCTCCACAGCAGCAGAAGAGTCATCAGGCAATGAGACACGCCAAGGAGTGCGCTGCTCTGTGAGACTCGAGGGGCCGCATTATCAAAGCGTTTCCTCCAGGCTTTAATGAACTTCTATTGATTTTAAAAGGACAACACATCATGTTTAATGATACTAAGCATGACGAACCCAGACTAACACATTATATAAGATGCGTGTGTGTTTATGATACTAGCAGGCACCCAGACTAACACATTATATAAGATGCGTGTGTGTTTATGATACTAGCAGACACCCAGACTAACACATTATATAAGATGTGTGTGTGTTTATGATGCTGAGAGGCACCCAGACTAACACATTATATAAGATGCGTGTGTGTTTATGATACTAGCAGACACCCAGACTAACACATTATATAAGATGCGTGTGTGTTTATGACGCTGGCAGGCACCCAGACTAACACATTCATTGTGAAGTGTCTGCGGTCTCTGTCGTCCGCAGAGGAAGAAGCTGCTCTGGTCGCTATCCACGGTGCTGAATCATCCTGCTAAGAAACAAATTAAACGAGTAAAAGAATTTCAAGTCAATTGTCTTTTCTGTTATTAGCGCATCGTTAATGACAACATCAGCACTGCTCATAACAGGTTTGTGAAAGCTGTGTATCTTGTGTTTGTTAATTTGTACTTCAATTACGGATATGCAGATTTTTTTCGAGAAAGAAAAGTATTACTTTTTATCTATGTATAAAAATTGCACATCATGATCGTTTCTTTGTAGTAGTGTTTACATGCAAGCTGAGGCTGTAGTCACAAAGAACGACCAGCAGACTACAGGCGTCTCTTTTTCATCAACACCACAGACACGTTTTTGTCAGCAGCTCAAGCCTGCCTCCTTCACTGTGGAACTCAGAGCGCAGTAGAAAACTGCAGAGTCTCGCATCTGTACCCCGCTGATTTTTAAATACGTGTATTTATTCGGTGCGTCAAGTACAGCCGAGAATCGATCTTCAACACCTGGTGCTTTATTCCCATCTTCAGCCCCTCCAGATAGTTTGTAACGTTGGAGAATGTATTTGACTCCCTCTCCCGGGTCCTGACGGTACCACTGCAGGTATATGCTGCTGGAAGCTGAATGGGTAAAATTGTAGTGTATTGTAACCGACTGGTCTTCTTGTGCATGCAGTGCAGCAGGCCATTGTGTAACAGAGTCTTGATCTTCAAAACTGGAACCTGTGGAACGGGAACAAGAGGTGATTTTAGGCTACAACACAACAACGTGCGGTCAGAATTATTATTTTGTAAATTGTTATTATAAAGAGGCCTACAATGTAGCACCACAGCGAGATATTGTACCTATAATTCCAAGAACTGTGCACAGAAGCAGCAGCAGGTCCATGTCTGCAGGCACTCTGCAGTATTGAATTATTACAGTGATGGATATCGATGAGGGGTCTGTGTATTCGTCTGTTTAAACCTGTTATTCTAACTGAGATACTGAGTGCACTGCAGGTGTGTGTATGCTGTCTGATCTCCTTTTGCTGGGCTGACCTGATTTAACTGAAATGAGTGTACTGTACCACCACCTACTGGCTGAAAATAAGACTACATGTGCTGATAACTTCATTTCCAGAGCATTTGGTTAAAAGATTGAGTCTCCAGTTTATTATGATCTCAGTATCTCAGGTTCTACTCTAGTCGAGCCTGTTCTATATATAGGGGCTGGTCGTGTGAACAAGGCAACAGATGGATCTGCTCAGCACAGCAGTGTATTTTTAATAACATGTACTGTGTAGAATAGGATAATCCATGTTGGTACATAATCATAATAATAATAATAATAATAATAATAATAATAATAATAATAATAATAATAATAATAATAACTACGTTATTCAGTTCTACAGAACTATAAATTCTGAGCAGTTAATAATGAGCAGGTTTATTCATTCACCTGTTTCATTAAGTTTGGGTCTGGTGTTGTATTATTCAGCTGCACCGTAAGCCTGACATTACATGTTGCAATGGCTGTGTTTGCTCTTACACAGTAATATACAGTACAATATTTTGAATTGTGAGGCCGCCAACATAGTCTTATCCACAAGAGGGCAGTATAGACATTTGACAAACAGTTCACCTTTAATTAAAGTAACCATAAATAAATTCTGTGATTCATAGCAAACAAAAATGAACTTGAGGGATCACTCAGAGATTGATTGGTGTGCAGTATATATTCAGGAGATTCCCCAGGGTTTTGTTTATACCAGAATAGATAAGGGCTGCTGTCTGTTGTATTATATTGACTGGTTAATATTATTTCATTTCCTTCAGGTGTCAATATCTCAGCTGGAGACTGTGCCACTGAATCTCCAAGACTTCTCTCTGAAATACAGTTCAATAAATCCATGTTAAAGATATAGAATATGTGTGTGCTCCTATGTGAATAATGGGAGTATTTGAATTGAACCCAAGCCCTGCATGCACACCTATCAGAATCAGCAGAAGAGCTGTAGTGAGAACACTGCGCTGCTGATTTCCTCGCCCCATGCTCGGTGCCTGTGTGAGTGCAGAATGAGGAGAGCTCAAGAACTGCAGTGTTGGAAGATGAGACAGAAGCTGCACACGTGACCGATGATGCAGGTGAGAACTATTCCACACTGGAGTGTTCACTGGAGACATGATGATATAAAACAACACGAAAGTGATGTGTACTTGAAGCAGCTGCAGTGTGAAGCAGGAATACTTTACAATCCATGTGGAAACATTGTGGATACAACCTTAATATCTAAGCAATATGTTGCATCAATGTACTGTACCCCTGACACTATCTATCTACAGTATCTAATTATAGATTCTGAATGTCATCTTCAAATAACTTCATTGATATGATTATTTTTGTATTATTATTTATTTCTTAGCAGACACCCTTATCCAGGGTGACTTACAATTGTTACAAGATATCACATTATTTTTTACATACAATTCCCCATTTATACAGTTGGGTTTTTACTGGAGCAATCTAGGTAAAGCAGCAGTGTCCCCCACCTGGGATTGAACCCACGACCCCCCAGTCAAGAGTCCAGAACCCTAACCACTCAGCAAACTTGGGAGGGGTGCCCCTGGCCATGAAGGCAGCAGCGGGAGCTACTCTGCAACTGGTGGCTCCCCAGGCAATGCAGAACAGCAGGCAACCCCAGGCGAAGCAGGACCCTCGGGAGGCGAACTCGGGAGGGGAGCCCCTGGCCATGAAGGCGGCAGCGGGAGCTCCACTTTTCCCTTGTACTGGTGGCTCCCAAGGCGATGCAGAGCAGCAGGCAACCCCAGGCTATGCGGAGCAGCAGGCAACCCCTGGCAATGCGGAGCAGCAGGCAACCCCAGGCGATCCAGACGTGGTATCCCTGAGTGGAGCGGCCATGGCATCCTTGGGCGGCGCGAGGCAGACATCCCAGGGCGGCGCGAGGCAGACATCCCAGGGCGGCGCGAGGCAGACATCCCAGGGCGGCGCGAGGCAGACATCCCAGGGCGGCGCGAGGCAGACATCCCAGGGCGGCATGAGGCAGACATCCCAGGGCGGCATGAGGCAGACATCCCAGGGCGGCATGAGGCAGACATCCCAGGGCGGCGCAAGGCAGACATCCCAGGGCGGCGCGAGGCAGACATCCCAGGGCGGCATGAGGCAGACATCCCAGGGCGGCATGAGGCAGACATCCCAGGGCGGCATGAGGCAGACATCCCAGGGCGGCGCAAGGCAGACATCCCAGGGCGGCGCGAGGCAGACATCCCAGGGCGGCGCGAGGCAGGCATCCTTGAGCGGTGTGAAGCAGGCATCCTTGGGTGGTGCCAGACAGGTATCATTGGGCTGTGCATGTAGTGCTGCTGGCTCCTCCGGCAGCAGGGGAAAGGCTGCAGGTTCCTCCGACAGCAATGGAGGGCTGTCCTTCCATCCTCCCCCCCAGAAAAAACGGGGGGTTGAGCCTGTAACTCCTCCCCTTCCAGCTCTGGAGATGGTGGCTTCTCCTCTTCCCGCTCTGGAGATGGCAGCTCCATCCCCTCTGGCTTGCAGGATGGCAGCTCCACCCACTTTGGTAACTGGAATGCTTTTATCTCTGCCATATCTTCAGCCAGGTAACGGAGCACCATGGCTGTAGTCTCATGAAGGGACGCTGGGTGGTGCTGTCTCTCCCAGGCCTCCCATTGCTCGCCATCTTGACACCACAATGCTTTGATAGCAAGTGGGAGGTCGCTGCAGAGGACCCCCTCCGCGTCCATCAGCCATTCCCAGATTTCCTGGGACGAGGGTGAACCCGGTGGCACTGGAGCTACCAGTGTTGCTGCTGATGCCTGGGCCAACGCATATGGGCATCCAGCCGAGTTGTGCCAGTCCTCCTCGCAGCGACCATACCAGTCAGCCGGTGGCTCCTCTGGACATGCCCATCAGCGATGGTCCTCCTTTCCGCACCAGGAGCACCACGGGAACAAGCTGCTGTTTCAGCTTCTGCTGCTGCCGCTGCCTGCTCTTCTTGCCGATTATTTTTTTCAAAAACAAAACAAAAAACTGCACTTCCCCTCTGAGTCTTCAGGGGGCACTATCCCACTCTGACACCACCTGTGGCAGGATAGCAGAGAGAAGACAGAAAATGCAGTGAAACAAAAAATATTTTAAATAACAAAAACACAAATAAAAAGGCACAAGGGCCAAACAAAAGATTTAAGCATGAAACAAAGGCTTTCAACAAAACACTGGAACAAATAAATCAAAGTAAACAGGTATCTATACACTTTTGCAAACAACCCTTACTCTCTGTGTGTGTGTGTGTTTGTGTCTCTCTGTGTGTCTCTCTCTGGAGTTTTTGTTTTACATCCAAATGCGGATCTCTCTCTCTCTCTCTCTCTCTCTCTCTCTCTCTCTCTCTCTCTCTCTCTCTCTCTCAACCAAACCACCCCAAACCACCCTCTCTAACAAAGGATTTCACCTGCCTTTTATACTCTGTGGCTGGAGCCCAATTAATTAATAATTATAAGGGCGAGCTGGCACCCCATCACATTGCTATTTTCTTTTTCTTCGTCTAAGATTTTGCCATTTGTATGAATTTGTTTTGTTGGGATCTTGGCCTGTCTCTTCCAATGTTGTTTGTACCGATGTGCAGCCAAACAAACTCACTAAAACTGTGACTGTTTAGACAATACTGCCATCTGCTGGTCTTCTACTATAAATATTTCTTTATTGATTTGGGTGTAGAAACATAATGAGTGTTTATTGATAGCTGATAATGGACTGACACTCAATGAAAGCATTAATTAATTATTTTGCTCTGTGAATATTTTCCACAACTGCATTGCAAAGGGTCACATTCGATTGTATATTATTTCAAATGAAGCATCACAAGGAAACAATAGTGTAGTTTCACGTTTCACTGTTGTGCCTGTAGGGGTCATAATACAAGTCAGTGATGCACCTATTCATTATTCTCACTGGAGAGTTCCCTCAGATAACATTGACAGACAGCAGCTGCTCAGGTTGCTAGGATACGGTCTGCATCATGTGCAGCAGTGTCACCTGGGATAAATAAACTCAGTGGCCTGTCTGTTTTACACCTGTATTAATTTTGTATTTTTAGACACCATTAAAACGTTTTTTTTTAATCATAAAATATCTACTGAAAATGCATTTGTAAAATTAAATACCAAGACCAGAAATGTGTTTTCAAGACTGCTCTGGTTGTGAGCTGAGTTAAGAACCACAGTACTGTGAGCTGAGTTCAGAACCACAGTATTTGAATGACAGGTCACTTCTATTGAGCAGATTCATCTTGATTGAAAGTGTCAGTATTTGAATGACAGGTCACTTCTATTGAACAGATTCATCTTGATTCAAAGTGTCAGTATTTGAATGACAGGTCACTTCTATTGAGCAGATTCATCTTGATTGAAAGTGTCAGTATTTGAATGACAGGTCACTTCTATTGAGCAGATTCATCTTGATTCAAAGTGTCAGTATTTGAATGACAGGTCACTTCTATTGAGCAGATTCATCTTGATTCAAAGTGTCAGTATTTGAATGACAGGTCACTTCTATTGAGCAGATTCATCTTGATTGAAAGTGTCAGTATTTGAATGACAGGTCACTTCTATTGAACAGATTCATCTTGATTCAAAGTGTCAGTATTTGAATGACAGGTCACTTCTATTGAGCAGATTCATCTTGATTCAAAGTGTCAGTATTTGAATGACAGGTCACTTCTATTGAGCAGATTCATCTTGATTCAAAGTGTCAGTATTTGAATGACAGGTCACTTCTATTGAACAGCTACATCTTGATTCCTGCAGTCTGTAGTGTGGAGGCAGAGGCCGATCACAGCTACTTTTAAAAACAAGTTGCTTTTATTTCAAGGTGTACTTTGATGACTGGGATTTTATTTCATTTTTAAAAATTGAAAATATACAAATGATTCGCTCAGGTAACCCTACAAGAGGAAGGTCTCTCCACAATGTGAAAATGAGAGAACGGCAAAACTGTTTGTAATTGAAAAAGAATGCAAGAACAACACTATGAGGTTACACTGATACTGGCTTTTTAATGAAGTCCCAGATCAAGCACTTGTTTATTCATTTCCACACACAATGTTCACTGTGCTTCACCATAACCTGCTCTCTTATTCCAATTCTATGAAAAGGGAACACATTTCCAACGAGTGCAGATAAGAAAGTGACTCAAAATGCAAACATACCAATCTACCCTTGAGATCACGTGCATTCATTCACAGTGGGGTTTGTCACAGCTATTTCCTGTTCTTTAAAATATATGTGCTGTGGCATGTTCTGGTAACAAAGTAACCACCTGGCTTGTTATAGCTTAAGCTGTTCATTGTAGTGATCGTGAATCTGTAATGCTTTCAATATGGAATGATTGATATCAAAATCAAGGGCATTTTACTGCATCTGATTTAACGGCACAGATGTCACTACACTGGTATATATCATAAATGGTACAGTGTATTCTAAATGGTAACTGGGGGTTCAAAGTTCTGAGTGATGTTTACAATACAAATACAAAAGAACACAATGCCAGGAGTGTGTATACAGTGGATGAATCCTCTCACAAGCCAATGCCCTGAGCTGAGGTGCAGTTACAACACTACGGTTTAGACTCAACCCAGTTAGTGTGATGCAGGAGTTGTGCAGCATTTACAAGATGAGTGTAATCGTGCCTCCTCCAGTATCTGCTGGCTAATGGTGTTAATCTTTGAATACATTTCAATATCATTTTGGCAGCAGTATGGGTGTTTTGCAGCCGCTAATCACTTTGCATGTATCCTTACATCAGCCCCTTTATGTCCTATTTTTGTGTATACCCACATATGACAGGGTGGACGAGTGGTGACGTCCAGGTATTCTCCCTCTGCTGGTAGAGGTGGGAGCGACACACAGTCCTCCCACAGAGGTGGAGGTGGAACCAGCAGGTATTCTCCCTCTGCTGGTAGAGGTGGGAGCGACACACAGTCCTCCCACAGAGGTGGAGGTGAAACCAGCAGGTATTCTCCCTCTGCTGGCGGATACCTGGGCTGTGGACGTTCGGCCTTCCCCCTCTTGGGCTGTGGACGCACCAACTCCCCTCTCTTGGGCTGTGGACGTTTGGGCTCCTCCCACTCAGGCACAGGACGTTTGGTCTCCTCCCACTCAGGCGCAGGACGTTCGGGCTCCTCCCACTCAGGTGCAAGATGTTCAGGCTCCTCCCACTCAGGCGCAGGACGTTCGGGCTCCTCCCACTCCAGGTCTGTGTCCTGGAAGACCTCCAGGCAGTGGTGCTCCTCATGCCCGTACCGCATGCAGTGGAGGCACCACTCCTCTTCCTCCCATGCCTTCCTTCCTCTCTGCCTCCTTCTCCTCACCTCTGTTTGGGTGGGGCAGATGGCCACCATGTGCCCAAACTCCCCACAACCAGGTGTGACCGAGTGCTATTGAGTGGCGTGTGAGGTGACGTCATGGACCAGGAAGTAACAGAAACCAAACAATGAATGGTGGATGAAACTGCAGCACTACGGCGCTCAGTGTTTTTATTAAATAATAACAAAAGATTTAAACAAAACGAAACACTACAAAACAAAAAGGCATGTTGGCCAAACAAATAAATAGAAACAAGTATATTTAAATATAGCAATTGTTTTTGACAGTTGTTTTTCACTCTCCTCTGTACACTCTCCGCCTTAGTGAGGACAGCTGGAGGCTTTTATATTCTGGCCGAGGGGTTAACTAGCTGTTAATTATTTTATTACCCCTCGGCCACAGTCTGCACGAGTTTAATAAGGATGCGTGACTGTCAGCTAGTTAAATAAATCACCAGCTGATGAGTCACGCATCCTCACAAGGTTTTTAAAATACAGAAACAATAACAAATACGCGGCGCTTTTATCCGCGCCGCAAACAATAATACAAATAACAAAACAGTGCACATATATATATATATATATATATAGAGGCGGGACACTTAAATAAATCAGTAGCTGATCAGCCACGCAGGTTTTTAAAATATGAAAACAATAACAAATACGTGGCGCTCTTATCCACACCGCATACATAATACAAATAACAAAACAGTGCACAGGACACTCCGCCACACATGCTGCCCTTGTGCGCAGCACACATGGCCTTTTCGGCCACCTCCCCCCTTAGTCCCCAAAGTCCCGGCTAGCAGTCCTGGCCCAGGAACAGGGGAAGCAAGGTGTCTCCAGGGGCGGCCATGGTAGGATGTCCTCCTCCCACCCCAACAGCTGGTCCGCGCTCAGGCCGGCTCCTCCGGCCATGGAAATTTTGGGGGTGGTCTCCAGACCTCCCCCCCCCTTCTTCATGGCCGGCAGCTCCCTCCGTGGGGCTCCGACCACAGTTTCTCCTGCCGCGAAAGTGTGGCTGGGGAGCTGGTCTCCTGACCTCCCTCCCCTTCTTCATGGCCAGCAGCTCCCCTTGATGGGGCTCCAGCCACAGTATTTCCTGTTGCATGGCAGGACTGATAGCGACCCCAGGCAAAGCAGAACTCCTGGCGAACCCAGGCGAAGCAGGACCCTCGACGACCCCAGGCGAAGCAGGACCCTCGACGACCCCAGGTGAAGCAGGACCCTCGACGACCCCAGGTGAAGCAGGACTCTCGGGAGGCGACGGCAGCAGCAGCGGACCCTCGGGAGGCGACGGCAGCAGCAGCGGACCCTTGGGAGGTGACGGCAGCAGCAGCGGATCCTCAGGAGGAGAAGGCAGCAGCGGACTCTTGGGAGGTGATGGCAGCGGCAGCGGACCCTCAGGACGCGAACTCGGGAGGGGAGCCCCTGGGCATGGAGGCAGCAGCGGGAGCTCCACTTCTCCCTCGCACCCTGTAACTGGTGGATCCACAGGCAATGCGGAGCAACAGGCAGCCCCAGGCGATGCGGAGCAACAGGCAGCCCCAGGCGATGTTGAGCAACAGGCAGCCCCAGGCGATGTTGAGCAGCAGGCAGCCCCAGGCGATGCGGAGCAGCAGGCAACCCCAGGCGATGCGGAGCAGCAGCCGACCCCCAGCGATGTGGAGCAGCAGGCAACCCCAGGCAATGCGGAGCAGCAGGCAACCCCAGGTGATGCGGAGCAGCAGGCAACCCCAGGCGATGCGGAGCAGCAGGCAACCCCAGGCGATGCATGATAGGCATCCTTGGGCGGAGCGAGGCAGGCATGCTTGGCCGGAGCGAGGCAGGCATCCTTGGGCAGAGTGAGGCACGCATCCTTGGGCGGTGCAAGACAGGCATCCTTGGGCGGCGCGAGGCAGGGCAGGAGCAGTCCTTTCGACGGTGGTGAAGACAGAACCAGCAATTATTCACCCTCTGCTGGTGGAGCTGGGAGCGGTAAGCTGTCCTCCCATGGCGGTTGAGACGGAACCAGCAGGTATTCACCCTCTGCTGGTGGAGCTGGGAGCGGTAAGCTGTCCTCCCACGGTTCTTGACATAAGAACATAAGAACATAAGAACATAAGAAAGTTTACAAACGAGAGGAGGCCATTTGGCCCATCTTGCTTGTTTGGTTGTTAGTAGCTTATTGATCCCAGAATCTCATCAAGCAGCTTCTTGAAGGATCCCAGGGTGTCAGCTTCAACAACATTACTGGGGAGTTGGTTCCAGACCCTCACAATTCTTTGTGTAAAAAAGTGCCTTCTATTTTCTGTTCTGAATGCCCCTTTATCTAATCTCCATTTGTGACCCCTGGTCCTTGTTTCTTTTTTCAGGTCAAAGAAGTCTCCGTAAGATTTTGAATGTTTGAATCAGATCACCGCGTAGTCTTCTTTGTTCAAGGCCTTCAAAATCTTTTTATATCCCTCTCCTGATTTGTACCTTTCAACAATAAGGTCCTGAAGATCTTTTGTTAGCTCCTTATTGCTCATGGTTGTCTCTGCACACTAACATACACTATGCAACAAAGAAACCTTCAGGGAAATCCTACAGAAACAGCTGATTTTATTTTAATCTAATCAGAATCATTTCAGTTGATCTCAGGTGAAGGCAAATTAGCTTTGTGCATAATTTGGAATGTGATTGCTTAAAACTGAACACAATTACAACCCCCATTATGAGGGGTGTGTACACTTATCCAACCAAGGTGTTTTAGTTTTCCATTTGTAATTCATTGTCAGAAATGTGTAGCCTTTTGTTTTTACTGTGATTTTGAAGGTTACCATGTCCAAATGAAAGTGACACAAAGTTTGATTTAATGGGTTTTCATTTCAGGCCTCAAGGCAACAAACACTAGAAATTTTGAAAGGGTGTGTAGACTTTTGATAACCACTGTATATATATATATATATATATATATATATATATATATATATATATATATATATATATATATATATTACTCATGGATAATTAAATACAAAGGCAAATTTAACAAGTTAAACATACCTTGTGTGTCCTCTTCTGTCAAAATTTCAATGCAACTGTGCTTGCAACAACCGTCACTGTAGAGGTGGAGTTAGAGGTGGAGTTATAAGGGTACCAGGCTTGGGGTGTCAGGCTTGGGGTGTGAGGTGTGTGACGTCTGTCTTGCAAGTATACCCTTCTCCAAAGATTGGCCATACTGACATAACACTGGGAAAGCACACTATAGTCCTTGTGATTGATAATATGTTTAGTAACTTGCATTAGCATTCCCACAATGTTTGCTGTCAAGCTAATTATTTTGCAAATATTCTAAAACCAATAAACTCAGAATACAACAGTACTATTTCAATAGTTATGAACCTTCCATGTATTACTGAAACTAATGTTAAACAAGCCAGATTTCTCCAAATGCTATCAGCAATATTGATACAAACAATATTTTCTGCATCTGGATACTGCAACATGGGCTATTTTGTAAAAACGGTATGTTTGTACAGTGATTAACCATTCCTCTTTCAAACTTTACAGTTCCTTAAGAATATCTGATAACATACTACTGTGCTGGAAGCCATAACCAGCGACTCCTGTGGCGGCCGACGCCTGTGAGTTGTCTGCAGAACTGCGTTTCCTCCAACGTGACAGGTCTGGTTGGCTTTACTGTTGGCTTGCGGTGTGAAAAAGGAAGTTGGATTGACAGAACTTGTTTTGGAAGATGCTTGAGTGTGCTTGTCTTCATCTATCGGCAGCACGGTGGCGTGGTGGTTAGCGCTGCTGCCTCACAGCTCTAGGGTCCTGGTTTCGATTCTGGCCTCAGGGGTCTGTCTGTGTGGAGTTTGTATGTTCAACCCAACGTGTTCGCATTGTGGGTTTTCTCTGGGAACTCCCACAGCCCAAAGACTGTTCAGATTGGTCAACGTGCCCTCTGTGTGAGTGTCTGTGTGTCTGTGTGTGTGGTGCCTTGCGAAGGACTGGCGACCGCAACCCTCTAAAGGATGAAGTGGTTTTAATAATGGAAATTTGGAAATAAAGAGAAGCAACAACTGTTCTGTCTTAAAGAGAGTGTTTTTTATTCAGCAAGAGCAGGAACCACAGCACTGGGGAGAGATCCACATGTTCTCTCTAAACAGCATACAAGACATTGCAGGAGGCATGCATTTCTATATCTCTAAATCAGAAAGCGTTTCAGTTCCAAAAACTAAATACATTCTATTGGCTCTTAATATATATGAGGAAAGTGTGATCCTACACATGATTGATCCATTTTTCAGATTGGATCATTTAGTTTTAAAGTTAAGAATAATTGCAGGAATGGAAATATGAGGCACTTCTCTTTTTAACGAGTTTTAGGTATTAAGGGACAATATATATACAAACATGTGGTGGAAGCTGATTCCCTGGGCTGATCTAGTTGTTTTTATAGATCTTTAAAGCAGTGGGATATATCATGGGTTATTCCACCCCAACTCAACCACAAAGGGGCATTTTGTTGCCTGATTATTTCAGATATTGCAAGAAAGGTTTTGGGAGGTTTTGGTACATGCTGAGTTAAAAAATGCTACTCTTTTTTTAAAATCCCCTTTGACCTGTGACCTTTCAAAGCTCAACCTAACGTGAAAAAAGTACCTTGACCAGAAAATTCACCCTGGGCTAAATGTAGACACTACAATCATGTGTAGCACCTCGTTCAACTCGCAATGCACAGGGCTTTTGAGAAAAAAAAATAATACCAGGAGCACCTAACTCACTTTCAGCAAGTTGCCAGATGACGGGTAGTGATGAGTTTTATTTGAAATTCAACCCAACCTTTTACCCTGGGGGGATGTGGATCCTAAAATATTAATATTGCTGTGAGAGACATTACCTTAGAGAACAGTATTCAATATTTTGTGAAAAATGTTTGCTTTCAAGTACCTCTACTGGTCACTAAGCACCCTTGAATTTAGAATTTTTGCTGTTTTTTACAAAGTTGAGACTGAAATAACTTGCGTGTGGGAGCTCCAAAAAAAAATCAGTTAAAAGATATTTGGATGATTTGGAGTTTTTGGCACCACATCCCTCCTAGTTTGGTTCACGGAGTATATTTAAACAAGCTGCTGAGCTGCTCATACATGAGTTGAGCCCAGAGAGATTGCTCTGGTCAAGATCCCTTTCGTATTTTAGGTTGACTTTCACGCTGTGACAAAAGGAAGGGAACATTAAAGAAAGAAAAAAAGAACACTTTTTAACTCAGGGTGTCTGAAAATTTTACTAGCAAAATCCTGAGGTGATTGGGCAAGGCCCTGGTGGAGCTGGAGACCTATATAAAGCTATGCATTGTTTCTAACTGCTTAGCTACTGTATGTACTGCCTCTGGAGTACCCTGAGAAAACCCACACGGACACGGGGAGAACATGCAAACTCCACACAGACAGACAGACCCCTGAGGCCAGAATCGAATTGCTTTAGTTTTTTAAGTCTTGAACAGGCAATGTATCCCTGATGATACATACAATTAAATTGATATGAACCAACTCCCCAGTAATGTTGCTGAAGCTGACACCATGGGATCATTCAAGAAGCTGCTTGATGAGATTCTGGGATCAATAAGTTACTAACAACCAAACGAGCAAGATGGGCCGAATGGCCTCTTCTCGTTGTAAACTTTCTTATGTTCTTATGTTCTTAACTAAACCAATAAAGATATATTTGTATTTACTTCAACATTATCCTGTCTACTGATGGCTTACAAATAGAATCAAACAGTTATTAAACTTTTATCAAAAGAAAAAATATTGAATAATGATTATCCCTACATGCTGTCCTTACACCTCTCCAATCAGTCCTGATCAATGGAAGAGTGTGATTCAGAGGCTAGAGATTTTGCAGTATTATCTACAGTAGCATATTTAAAAGGATTTGAGATTAACAGAATGTAAACAGAAACTAGCATTTTGGGGATATGATAATTAATCTTCGTTATTCTTTATTTCTTTATTTTATTTAAATGATTTTTATAGCGCCACTCGCCCTCAGGCATCGCAGCGCTGTACAAAGCTCACACATAAAAACAATGACATAATAAAAACATCAAAAAAAAAACTAAGTACATCTCATTGTTACCCCAGAATTGTCCTGTCATTAGTCAGCTAACTTCCCAAATCTGATTTCATAAATGCCCTTTTATATAACCAGGGTTTTAGTTGTTTCCTAAACCTTCAGAGGCTGGAGGAGACCCTAATGTCCACAGGCAGTAATTTATACCATGAAAAAGCTTCCAAAGTGTGCCCTCCAAAACTAACTCTAGAGATTTCTTCTTTTTAAATAAGAATAATAGAACAAAGATTGGGCAGCATGATTTACTCTGCTGGGTTCTCAGTGGCAGAATATTTCTTTGTTCTTTGTTCATATATTAGGGGCTTGATCTTTTACATGATACAGTTTTAAGAAATTGCAAAACCACAAAATAATAACTGCTGTGCTCTGAGATAAGCAAAATACACATAATCCCCAAGGGTTCATTCTGCATATTGTCTAGAAAAATCAGGCTTGACAGTGTATCTCTTCACTCTAGGGGCAAGCATTGTATTAACTTCTGTCAACCATCTCTTCATCCTTAAACCATCATCACGATAAAGATGCTCAAGCATTGCAATCACCTCACGCCTACAATTTTCAAATGTTTGCTGTCTTTGTGAGCTATTTACCCATTTCTGCTTGGCCACTAAATCTACATAGACTTGAGTGTGATTTATGTAATTGACCATGTTGATGACTTCTCGCATAGACATTGGCATTCTGTTTGGGTCAGTCGGTGGCACTAACAAATAACCCAGGTACATTTGCACATGACCATGAACAGATAAGATCAGTATGCCGTAAACCACAGCATTGGCATCAATATATATCTCGGTGTCATCAAAATGGGCCACCATTTCTGTCATTATGTCATTATGGTAGGCCTGAGGAACTGGGCTGTCACAGTCTTCCCAGAGTGGGCTGTTTGTGAAACGTGCCCTGAGTTCTAGCATATTACCATTTCTTCTTTCTATGAGGCCTTGAATGGCTTTCTTATTGAATGCCAAAACATCATTGTTAATTACATGCTCACCTCGTCTGGACCGTTCTCTTTTAATAGTAATCTCATTAATTTCATCTTGACTCAGAAATGATTGGAACTTCTTAAAGGTATCTTCCTTTACTTTCTTCAATTTATCAATTTCCTGTTTTGTCAGTTGCTTCTGCGGCTTCTGTGACGCACCTTTCGTGGGTGCGAATGAAATGGTAGGGAGGACATCTTGTTCCGCCACCTCTTTCACATTACCTGCTGGAGAAGAGGGTAGGATTATCTGCTAACTTCATATCAATTATTCTGAATTAGAGACAAAGCCCGTATTTTCTTTCTTGTTTAGTTTGTTTATAGTTGTTTTCAGTGTTTTATAAAGTAATCCTTTATACTTGGTGGTCAAACAGGTGACTGTGAAATCATAAACAAAAATTATAACATTTTAAGTTGCCCTGGATAACTAAGTCTGCTAGGAAAATATATATTAGTGTTACTGTTACATTAGTGCTTTACTGGTTTGTTCATAATCACTTTTAGTATTTTTGTATTTAATTAATATGTTTATTCAGGGCGCCCCGAGTGGCATTGCATCCAGCTAAGGGACTTCACCGAAGTGCGGATGCCCTATAGCCTGGAGATCGCTGGTTCGAATCTAGCCTATGCCATCACCGATCGTGGACGGGTCTTGGCGGGGCGGCGCAGAATTGGTTGAGCCGCCCATGTTGGGAGGGACTAGGTTGGCAGGGCAATCCTTGTCTCATAGCGCACCAGTGACTCCTTTGGTGGCCGGCGCCTGCCTGCGAAGTTGGCAACGAGTAGCTGGCGGAACTGTGTTTCCTCCGACGGCACGATAGTTCTGGTTTAGCTAAGCTGTCGGCTCGCAGTGTGAAAAGAAGGGGGGCGGCTGACAGCTCCTGAGTCAAAACGGGAAGTTGCAGCGCTGAGACAAGGTCTTAAAAATAATTGGATATTCCAAATTGGGGAGAAAAATTGGGAAAATTAAATAAATAAATGTTTATTCAGTAATGATGTAAAAAATAATAATTTTATTCATCTAACCTGCTTTTTGCTGGCTGCTACAGAAGATTTCTCCTTGTAAGTAGATGCTTCATCTATTATAGATTTCTTAAGTTTTTGGCAAGATCAGTTTTCCTGCAGCCACTGCCAGGATCATCTCCACAGCAGTCCTGGTTGATCCAACCACAGGGAGACCGTCAATGTTCCCCACGTAGACTTTCAGAGAGGGGCTCATCATTGAGATTTCTATTGTTTTCTGTTTCTTGGTTGTCAGAGACTTGTGAAACTTAAGTGTGTCTGGAATAAAGCAGAGACAGGGAGATTTCATTTTGACAAGTGCATAGCACTGCAGGGAACTTTATCAATCAGTTGTCAGAGTCAAAAGATCGAAGCAAGCTGTCTTTCTGAGATCTCAGGAGAAGTACCCCTCAAACAAGTTAACAGAGCAGTTCTGATTAATTATCAGAGGGAAAAGCATTCATCTTCATGCACTGAGCCCATGACATCATTAACAGCGTTTAATTGATCTTCTCCTGATTGGTTAGTTTAGTTGCTAGATCTCTTAAAATTGAAAAACAGCCATGGTTAGGAGCAAACTATCTTATTATATATTTCAATAGTTAACTTCCTTATTTATTAAGCAATGTAGAGCATCCCTAGTGTGCATGCTCTAATCCCTTTAAATACTGCACACTTATTACTGCACAACATATATCTTCTTCTTTTGCTTAGAGCAATGAATGTGAGGGCAGCAGTGTGGAGTAGTGGTTAGGGCTTTGGAGTCTTGACTGGAGGGTTGTGGGTTCAATCCCCGGTGGAGGACACTGCTGCTGTACCCTTGAGCAAGGTACTTTACCTAGATTGCTCCAGTAAAAACCCAACTGTATAAATGGGTAATTGTATGTAGAAATAATGTGGTATCTTGTAACAATTGACTATTGGCTCCATCGTCACTGATAGGCGCAGACAAGTTGCAAAGGGGATCAGGGAAATGTATCCACAGGTCCAACATCTGTATGATATATGGCATTTTGCAAAAGGTTTGTAATTGTCTGTATCGTTGTAGTGTTTGATAAAACAATGTAATCAATAGATAATAGAAATTTCCCCAAAGCAAAATTTCCCCTTACTAATAGCTATAGTAATTATATATTTTTTTCATTTAAATTGACATTTTAGAAATAAAAAAATGATGGCTCAAATGATAAGGATCTTGCACATACTAGTAAATCTGATGATTTCTTTTAGTGGAATTCTCAAGGCAGTCCAAATATATGCTGTTCACATTGATTGGTCTCTCTAAATTGCCCTCTTTGTGTGTGTCTGTGTGTGTGTGGATGTCTGTGTATGTGTGAGTCCTGTGATGGACTGGCATCCCGTCCAGGGTTTAGTCCTGCCTTGCGCCCTGTGCATGCCGGGTTAGGTTCCAGCTCCCCGTGACCCTCTAAAGCAGTGGTTCTTAACCTGCAGCCTGCAGGCCACTTGTGGCCCAATTAGCACCCAGCAGCAGCGGCCCATGTGACAGATCTAATCCCACTACTGTAAGTGTAATCCCGCAATCATTTTAACAGCTAGTTTAAAATGCTCTTGGTCGACAGTGTAGAAATGAAGGCTATTATATTGATTTGTTGGTCATTGCTGAGCTAATAGATACAAAACATATTTTGTGATATAAAGGCAGTCAGAACTATATTGTGTGAGTGCAGCGGCCCACCTAACACATAGAGAGCTGCAGATGCGCCCACCATGGGAAATAGCTTGAGAAGCACTGCTCTAAAGGATTAAGCAGTTATGGTAATGGAAGGATGGCTGGATGGATGGATTCTCAAGGAGGTTATTAGCAGCACCCAATGAGCATGATTGCCATGATCTAAGGCCATGGATCAAGAGTGTGACGGATCACATGTACTGGTCTGCTACATCCACACCAGTTGGTCAGGGACCCATCATTGTTGCTAAGTGGGAGTCAGTTGCATCCCATGTGCAGAATGTGCATACAGGACATGGAGATGTATTTCCATCTTGCATTCACGGAGAGATTGAGGGAAGGAAGTGAAAGTAGAAGTGGCCGAACCCATGGAAGAGTATCGGAAAACAGATATATTGTTGCATCTGAATTAATGCATTTAAATATTCTATTTCTGTGACGTACTGTTGTATTGTATTTCATATGTTTCTAGACTCAAAAGCAGCAAACTAGAGAAGTTGGTGTCAAGCAAGAGTTTGTGCAGGACATTGCAGGACATCAGCTGTGGAAGGGCTCTGCAGCTTACTGATCCACACTGCCCTGAAGACGGGTGTCTTCTCATACACAGGAATGCTTTGCCGGTAGGTTTAACCCTTAAAAGTATCATAAGTATTATCTGCTTGCAAAATACATTTCCACCATAAAGAATCCCCCAAGAGGAAAATGATACGTTTTAAAAATGCAATAGAATAGAGGAGACTGTGTGGTCCAGTGGTTAAAGAAAAGGGCTTGTAACCAGGAGGTCCCCGGTTCAAATCCCACCTCAGCCACTGACTCATTGTGTGACCCTGAGCAAGTCACTTAACGTCCTTGTGCTCCGTCTTTCGGGTGAGACGTAGTTGTAAGTGACTCTGCAGCTGATGCATAGTTCACACACCCTAGTCTCTGTAAGTCACCTTGGATAAAGGCGTCTGCTAAATAAACAAATAATAAGAATAAAAGCATTTTTTTTCTTTAGATGCAAACACTTTGGCACGTAAAATTTGGGAAATTTTCTTTAAAAATATCAGTCTTTAGAGGGAAACACTTTACATTAAGATACAGTGTATTTACATAGTAGTTACTCAGTAGCTACATCTGTAGTTACACATGAATACAGTATCATTATGCATTGTTACAATGTACTTAATGTGTAAACATAATTCATGGTAAATGTAAGTACACAATTGTAACTATATTTGTAACTACTTTATATACTTTATATACTGTATATATATATATATATATATATATATATATATATATATATATATATATATATATATATATATATATATATATATGCATTGGTATGAATTTGGTGAGCTGGTAATCATGCTTACTATGTAACTAACTTATTTTAACATCTATAGCAGGGGTTCTGCATGTTACTTATTCTGAAACCATATTTAGCTTTTTACAAATGAAAAATTGGAACCTGTAAGATTTATATGTAATCACGTGTGTAATTCACACTCTTGTAAAAATAAAAGTAAGTAGTTACAATTGTAGTTACAATTGTGTACTTGCATGTACCGTGAATCATTTGTACACACTAAGTACATTGTAACAATGCATAATTACACTGCATTCATGTGTAATGACAAATGTAATTACTGAGTAACTACTATGTAAATACAGTGTAACTAGAGACACTTATTGTAAAGTGTTACCCTTTAGAATAATAGAACACTGATTCAGAATGTTGAGCTTTCCACAGCAACACCAAAGCATCAAAATTTATTCAGCAAATGTTACAACCAAAATATCATCCCACCAAAATCTACTTACACAGTTCAGAAAGTTCATCAAGAGAGCCAAACAAGAGTGATGTTGACCAAGTTTACTGATGGATAAGCGATAAATTCAATTCTGATAAGTCTGGGGTTTTATGAGTTTTATATGCACAAAATTACACGAGCAGCCAACGCCTTCGGGCGAACATGCCAATTGGCTACATTCAAATGTAACCCCATGATCATAATCAAGATCCCCTTGAACCAGTCATTTGACATTTCCCTTATATGGATTTAAAATGATCAACAGTTTATGAACAAATCGGATTGCAATAACAGGACATGCTTCTTGCGGTCGACGGACTTGTAACAAAGCGAGAAATGGGAAGTTGATGTTGTAAGAAATTATTGCAAAACGATTTCGGCTGTTTTCTACGAATCCCTGAACTATGGAAGCCCTCCCTTGCGAAAGTGAAATATATTTCATTATATTCTGCATTATATTTGTTCTTCAAAAATATACTACTAAATATATTACCTTACTTTACATATATTTAGCATACACATAATATATTCTGTAATTTAATATGTTGTATAATATACTGTATACTGTGTGTATATATATACAGTACTGTGCAAAAGTTTTAGGCAGGTGTGAAAAAATGCTGTAAAGTAAGAATGCTTTCAAAAATAGACATGTTAATAGATTATATTTATCAATTAACTAAATGCAAAGTGAGTGAACAGAAGAAAAATCTAAATCAAATCCATATTTGGTGTGACAACCCTTTGCCTTCAAAACAGCATCAATTCTTCTAGGTACACTTGCACAAAGTCAGGGATTTTGTAGGCATATAGTCAGGTGTATGATTAAACAATTATACCAAACAGGTGCTAATGATCATCAATTCAATATGTAGGTTGAAACACAATCATTAACTGAAACAGAAACAGCTGTGTAGGAGGAATAAAACTGGGTGAGGAACAGCCAAACTCAGCTAACAAGGTGAGGTTGCTGAAGACAGTTTACTGTCAAAAGTCATACACCATGGCAAGACTGAGCACAGCAACAAGACACAAGGTAGTTATACTGCATCAGCAAGGTCTCTCCCAGGCAGAAATTTCAAGGCAGACAGGGGTTTCCAGATGTGCTGTCCAAGCTCTTTTGAAGAAGCACAAAGAAACGAGCAACGTTGAGGACCGTGAGACGCAGTGGTCGGCCAAGGAAACTTACTGCAGCAGATGAAAGACAGACACATCATGCTTACTTCCCTTCGCAATCGGAAGATGTCCAGCAGTGCCATCAGCTCAGAACTGGCAGAAAACAGTGGGACCCTGGTACACCCATCTACTGTCCGGAGAAGTCTGGTCAGAAGTGGCCTTCATGGAAGACTTGCGGCCAAAAAGCCATACCTCCGACGTGGAAACAAGGCCAAGCGACTCAACTATGCACGAAAACACAGGAACTGGGGTGCAGAAAAATGGCAGCAGGTGCTCTGGACTGATGAGTCAAAATTTGAAATATTTGGCTGTAGCAGAAGGCAGTTTGTTCGCCGAAGGGCTGGAGAGCGGTACACGAATGAGTGTCTGCAGGCAACAGTGAAGCATGGTGGAGGTTCCTTGCAAGTTTGGGGCTGCATTTCTGCAAATGGAGTTGGGGATTTGGTCAGAATTAATGGTCTCCTCAATGCTGAGAAGTACAGGCAGATACTTATCCATCATGCAATACCATCAGGGAGGCATCTGATTGGCCCCAAATTTATTCTGCAGCATGACAACGACCCCAAACATACAGCGAAAGTCATTAAGAACTATCTTCAGCGTAAAGAAGAACAAGGAGTCCTGGAAGTGATGGTATGGCCCCCACAGAGCCCTGATCTCAACATCATCGAGTCTGTCTGGGATTACATGAAGAGAGAGAAGCAACTGAGGCTGCCTAAATCCACAGAAGAATTGTGGTTAGTTCTCCAAGATGTTTGGGCCAACCTACCTGCCGAGTTCCTTCAAAAACTGTGTGCAAGTGTACCTAGAAGAATTGATGCTTGATGCTGTTTTGAAGGCAAAGGGTGGGCACACCAAATATGGATTTGATTTAGATTTTTCTTCTGTTCACTCACTTTGCATTTAGTTAATTGATAAATATAATCTATTAACATGTCTATTTTTGAAAGCATTCTTACTTTACAGCATTTTTTCACACCTGCCTAAAACTTTTGCACAGTACTGTATATATATATATATATATATTGTATATAAACATATACTGTATATACAGCACCCTCTAGATTTATTAACATCCTTCATCGACTATAACTTTGGACAGCAATGTTTTTGCAAAATCTAACACTGATAATCTTGCAATGTTTCATGTTTGCATGGATTTATGGGAAACAAAAATAATGTTTTGTATTTTTGTGTTGCTAAAACCATTTTTGTTACATTGAATCAGGGTGTGAATAAATCTGGAGGGCAGCTGTATATTAAATTAAATTCTAGCAACACAAACAAAAACTAACCATTTTGCAATCTGACCATTTGAAAAGAAATGCTTATTGTTTTTTGCTCACTGTCAGAATTGTACATTACTGTATACTGTGTAACATACTGTACTCAATGTATACTATACACAATACTGTACACAATGTATACTGTGCACAATATATACAGTACACAGTATATTCTGTACACAATATATACTGTACACAATACATTCTGTACACAGTACATACTGTACACAGTATATTCTGTACACAATATATACTGTACACAATACATTCTGTACACAGTATATACTGTACACAATATATACTGTACACAATATATACTGTACACAACATATGCTGTACACAGTATATTCTGTACACAATATATACTGTACACAATACATTCTGTACACAGTATATACTGTACACAATATATACTGTACACAATATATACTGTACACAACATATGCTGTACACAGTATATTCTGTACACAATATATACTGTACACAATACATTCTGTACACAATATATACTGTACATAATACATTCTGTACACAATATATACTGTACATAATACATTCTGTACACAGTATATACTGTACACAATATATTCTGTACACAATATATACTGTACACAATACATTCTGTACACAATATATACTGTACATAATACATTCTGTACACAATATATACTGTACATAATACATTCTGTACACAGTATATACTGTACACAATATATACTGTACACAATACATTCGGTATACAATATATACTGTACGCAATACATTCTGTACACAATATATACTGTACACAATACATTCTGTACACAGTATATACTGTACACAATATATACTGTACACAATACATTCTGTACACAATATATACTGTACATAATACATTCTGTACACAGTATATACTGTACACAGTATATTCTGTACACAATATATACTGTACACAATACATTATGTACACAATATATACTGTACATAATACATTCTGTACACAGTATATACTGTACATAATACATTCTGTACACAGTATATACTGTACACAGTATATTCTGTACACAATATATACTCTACACAATACATTCTGTACACAATATATACTGTACATAATACATTCTGTACACAGTATATACTGTACATAATACATTCTGTACACAGTATATACTGTACACAATACATTCTGTACACAATACATACTGTACATAATACATTCTGTACGCAATATATACTGTACACAATACATTCTGTACACAATATATACTGTACACAATACATTCTGTACACAATATATACTGTACATAATACATTCTGTACGCAATATATACTGTACGCAATACATTCTGTACACAATATATACTGTACATAATACATTCTGTACGCAATATATACTGTACGCAATACATTCTGTACACAGTATATACTGTACACAATATATACTGTACACAATACATTCTGTACACAATATATACTGTACATAATACATTCTGTACACAGTATATACTGTACACAGTATATTCTGTACACAATATATACTGTACACAATACATTCTGTACACAATATATACTGTACACAATATATACTGTACACAATATATACTGTACACAATACATTCTGTACACAGTATATACTGTACACAATATATACTGTACACAATACATTCTGTACACAATATATACTGTACATAATACATTCTGTACACAGTATATACTGTACATAATACATTCTGTACACAGTATATACTGTACACAGTATATTCTGTACACAATATATACTCTACACAATACATTCTGTACACAATATATACTGTACATAATACATTCTGTACACAGTATATACTGTACATAATACATTCTGTACACAGTATATACTGTACACAATACATTCTGTACACAATACATACTGTACATAATACATTCTGTACGCAATATATACTGTACACAATACATTCTGTACACAACATATGCTGTACACAGTATATTCTGTACACAATATATACTGTACACAATACATTCGGTACACAATATATACTGTACATAATACATTCTGTACACAGTATATACTGTATATAATACATTCTGTACACAGTATATACTGTACACAGTATATTCTGTACACAATATATACTGTACACAATATATTCTGTACACAATATATACTGTACACAACATATGCTGTACACAGTATATTCTGTACACAATATATACTGTACACAATACATTCTGTACACAATATATACTGTACACAATACATTCGGTATACAATATATACTGTACGCAATACATTCTGTACACAATATATACTGTACACAATACATTCTGTACACAGTATATACTGTACACAATATATACTGTACACAATATATTCTGTACACAATATATACTGTACACAACATATGCTGTACACAGTATATTCTGTACACAATACATTCTGTACACAATATATACTGTACACAATACATTCTGTACATAATATATACTGTACACAATACATTCTGTACACAATATATACTGTACACAATACATTCTGTACACAGTATATTCTGTACATAATATATACTGTACAATATAACGGTATGATATATTGCTGAACTTGCTGCTCCCCTAGAGTACAAAGAGTAGCTTTCAGTTTCATGTGCTTAACCAAATACATATTTGGTTAAATGTTTACAATATTTGAAATCAGTAATGGAGAACAGTTTTGTCACAAAAAAGGTTCACAAATTATATCTGTGTACATTTTTGACATTCATTGTTTTACCTGGAGCACAGTAAAATGATATAAAACACTGTCTATGCAGATGTGTTGGATGTGTTGGGAAGACACGCACACACCAGTCTGAAGGAAACTGAACTGTTTATTAGCATTCCAACCCGGCTTTTATCTACCCCACTGACGCACACTCACCCACCCACCCACACCACTTAGTTACAACATTCCTCCCCATAATACAAACAGGATTGCAATGTGGAACCCCCACCCCCTGCTAACTATACATCCGTGTGCAAGGCTGCTCTCTGAATACTTTCCAAGAAGCACAAGACTGTTGCAGCTGACACTGGAATCGCTGCTGCAGGGTTCAATGGTGCAGCCATCGCAGGAGTATCAAACCCTGCTGCTGCTGGACTAGGCTGAATGCTTGATGTGACGGGGCTGTCGTGGAAACTTCCAGGGGAATTGAGACACTCAGTTGACGTGCAGTCGGACGCTAGGTCAAACTTGGAGACTGACTGGACAAGAGATGATCTATATGACACGTCACCATGTTACCGACCACCTCAACCTTATTAGAAAGGGGTCCAGTTCGGGCGATAACAGAACCAGCCATTTCGACTTCCCTGTGAAGTCCTTTAACCCAACAGCCTACCCTGTGGTTGGAACCAGAGCCGACTGCTGCACTTTCTGCTTCATCCTCTCTCGGTCGCGCTGGACTCTTCGACCTTGGATGTCCAGTCTAAGCAGGTCCCATCGGGTTCTCACTTTGATGAAAAGGACAAAAAAATAAAGTTCTTAGAAATGTAGTTAATAGACATCTTGCTTCAGATGAGCTTCCCCTTCTTACTGTTAGTAAAACATCTTTTAAAACATAAAAACAATTGAGACATCCTTCCATCTATTATCATAACCACTTAATCCCTTAGAGGGTCGTGGTAAGCCAAAGCATAACCCGACAGGCACAGGGTGCAAGGCAGGACTGCACCCTGGATGGGATACCAGTCCATCTCAGGGCACCACACATACACACACACTCTCACGGAGGGCAATTTCGAGTGACCAATCAACCTGAACAGCATGTCTTTGGACTGTGAGAGGAAACAGGAGTACCTGGAGAAAACCCACAATGCCGCAGACACGTTGGGGAGAACATGCAAGCTCCACACAGACCGACGGACCCAGGAGTTCATTTTAATTGGTATTTGCAAAAACCTGCCGCTCATGATTGAAGCTACTGCATTGCCATGCACGGTGTCTGTGAGGAGCCGAGAACATGTTTTATTCCATAGTTTGTATCTGTGTTTAGTTTTGTGGCCTCCATGCTATACCATTGCTAGTCTAGTACGATGGTGTCTTTTTGTAGTTTGTGTTTTTGTCTCTGAATACTGCACCAGTGCGGTGTGTTCCAGCACTTCTGTGTCTCTGTGCCTCCATTACAGCTCTCGCCTACCTGCCTGCTTCCACCGTGGCAACAATAAGTCCCTTCACAGGCACCATTTCTAAGGAAAAGAATCTAGGAATAACCAGTGAGGCTAGGTTCCAGTTTATTTATTATGATTACAAAGCTTCACAGCTCTGGAGCCAATCTCCATCAGATCTCTGTCACAGCAGAGTTACACAAAGTTTTTTTTACACACACACGTCTCACCCCATCACACCCCCTCCACTCCTCCAAGATCGCTGCTTTTATCCATATATGTAGTTGTTTCAGAGAAGCTCGTTTCTCATCATTTCTTAGGCAATAGTTAACAGTCTTTAATTTCATCACAGAATACAAAAAAGCAGAAGTTAGATATGCAAGTCTTTAAGCTTCTTACCAAATGTCAAAACATCCATCCATCATCATATCAACTTAATCCTTTTCAGGGGGTCGCAGTGAGCCAGAGCCTAGCACAGCAGACAGCAGGGCAGGACTACACCCAGGATGCAGTGACAGTCCATCGCAGGGCACCAAACACAAACAGAGGTCAATTTAGCCAATCAACCTGAACAGCATGTCTTTGGACTGTACCCGGGGAAAACCCACTCTAACACGGGGAGAACATGCAAACTCCACACAGACCCCTGAGGTTGGAATCGAACCCAGGACCCTGGAGCTGTGAGGACGCAGCGCTAACCACCACGCCACTGTGCCGCCTATGTCAAAACATACTAGCACAAAAACAAATGTTAATATTCTTGTAAACATTCAGTTCAAACCAGTCTAAACAGGTTCCCATTGTCAGACATGCAGCTTCTTATTCTATGTTCAGAGAGACTATACACTTATCACCTGGAGGTAGCTGGGTGCAGTCTGGTTGAGGTATTAGTAGGTTAATGAGGGTCTTCAAATGGATGTGTGTGGTGATCGGGAGCCTGAGGAGACCAAAGCACTGGAGCAGCGTAGGAAAAGCATGGCAGAGAGAACGCCAGGTGAGCTGCAGAGTTATGCCCTTACAAAAAGGATACTTTTACTATACTTAGACCTGGGGTGATGCTGTTTTCATTTAAGGGTTAAGGTTTGTGGTTTGCACTGCTGCCTCGCAGCTCCAGGGTCCTGGGTTCGATTCTGGCCTCAGGGGTCTGTGTGGAGTTTTCATGTTCTCCCTGTGTCTGCGTGAGTTTTTTCCAGGTACTTCGGTTTCCTCCCACAGTCCAAAGACATGCCATTCAGGTTGGTGCCACATATGTGTGAAGTCTGTGTGACTGTTTGTGGTGTCTGAGTGTGTGTCAGTGTGAGTGTGTGTGTGGTGTCTGTGTGCGTGACATTTTACACAAACACACTCAAACTCAAAACCAAAAAAGGATTTTATTGAAGACTGCACAGAAATTTTATGGTTCACAAAATATCCCTTAATCTCCAGAGTCCCTTTTCCATTTCCACTATCCTTCTTTCGCTTGGCACTCCTTATCCTTACTTGTTGACGGGGGCTTCACTGACAAACTGCAACACGCGGTCTGCAGGAATCTCTTCCGCTACAGGTTTACCTGTTCAGGGTGGAAATTGAATATTTTATTAATCTACTTTCCATTCAAAACAAGCTTGAAGAACACAGGGATATCACCAGCACTGTTCCTGAAGCTTTCAAATAGTGAGCAGGGAAATTAATAATTAATCACAATTCATCACTGATGCTCATTTCAGTCTAGCTAAGTTATACAAACCCATGTGAATCAATGACTATAGAATTCATAACTAAATTACGATTAATTTATTTTTTAATCAATTTTTAAATTTATTTTTCCCCCTTTTTCTCCCCAATTTAGAATATCCAGTTATTTTTAAGACCTTGCCTCAGCGCTGTGACTTCCCGTTTTGACTCAGGGAGAGATGAAGATAATTCATGCTCAAGCGTCCTCCGAAACGCATGCTGTCAGCCACCCCCCTTCTTTTCACACTGCGAGCCGACAGCTTAGCTAAACCAGAACTTTCGCGCCGTCGGAGGAAACGCAGTTCCGCCAGCTACTCGCTGCCAACTCAGCAGGCAGGCGCCGCCGCTACAGGGGTCGCTGGTGCGCAGTGGTGAGACAAGGATTACCCTGCCGACCTAATCCCTCCCAACCCGGCGGCTCAAGCTCGCCAATTGTGCGCCCCTCGAGACTCCCGGCCACGATCGGCGATGGCATAGCCTGGATTTGAACCGGCGATCTCCAGGCTATAATAAATTATGATTGATGACTTCATTTTTGTTTCGAGCGTTTGAAATTCAGCTAATTACTGAAACCTTCCAAGAGATGTATTTCAGTGGATTTTAAAGAGATATACTTCTCCTTCTCCTGAGATTGAACCTTACAGAGAACTGGGTAAGTTCAGAAACTTGTACAGTATTACTGTATTTGACAAATGTAATTAAAACAAAAAGTGCTCAACGAGCTACTCGTGAGTCAAAGTTCCTCTTGATGTACATGCTGACTGCACACCCTGGGAGGTGGTTCAAGTGTGAAGTGGTTTGTACTTGAATGTGTTGTTTTAGTCTTAGCTAAATTGCTTATGATTATTTAACACAGTTTGCTATTTAGTGTTATAAAATGGGTTGGGAGCTATCTGCATCCTGATTGGCTGATAGGCATTCCAAACCATTGAATTATTAAACAATAACCAACGGAAAAAGTCCCAGCAACTAACAACATACAGATATTACTGCACTGAGTATTTGAGAACGTTTAAAAATAAATACATTTGAATCGGCCGACACTTTTTCCTCCTAATAAAAACCAAACCCTGGTAACAATACAGGACAGTCATTGTTATTTAACCATGTAGCAAAGGCATGTATTATTTTTTCACAATAAGATTTTATTCATTTGAAACACAGAAACAAAACAAACATTCCTACAACAAAGACGTTGATCTCTCTTCAGTACTAAACGGAGGCGGTGGATTGAGTTCGGCTGCGGTAGACACCAAGCTTGTTTTAAAGAGATTGTCAAATTGCTAACCACTCTATTTAATCCATTTAAAAAAACTAGAACTAAACTGAAAAGATTTGCTCTCTTAGCATTCAAAAGCTGCCATTCTCATCACGCCCACTTTCCTACCGCACCACTTGTAGTATACGTGCAGTTAAAGTCACCACACACAGAGAGAGAGAGAGAGAGAGAGAGAGAGAGAGAGAGAGAGACGTGTATAAGCAGCTGAACTCCAGCTCTCTCTGAGACAGTAACAGTAGTTCACATCCACACAACACACTTTCTATTAATGTTAAAAATAATACTAATAGGCCTGCTATTATTATTAAAAATGCACAAAACACACTTCCTATTATTATTAATGACATTACTACTATTATTAAAAAATAATGAATGTATTCAATTCATTAGAACTATTGCATTAATTGGAACTATTTTTCTGAGCGTAGTAATAGATTTAGGAAAAAATAAACCTATATTCATTTTAAAATAAAAAATGTCTATCTCTTTATTTCTATTATTATTATTTATTTCTTAGCCGATGCCCTTATCCAGGGCGACTTACAATTGTTACAAGATATCACATTATTTTTACATATAATTACCCATTTATACAGTTGGGTTTTTACTGGAGCAATCTAGGTAAAGTATCTTGCTCAAGGGTACAGCAGCAGTGTCCCCCACCTGGGATTGAACCCATGACCCTCCGGTCAAGAGTCCAGAGCCCCTAACCACTACTCCACACTGCTGCCCTGAAAAAAACTAGTTTTTTTCTAAAAACTAGTAACCCATTTTATAAGTGCAATAAGCCACTCCAGGGTGTTGGTTACACTATAATAACTGCACTTCCAGGGGTCTGCGGCCTTGTGCCTTACTACACCCTGGGCATGCAGTTATTACAGCGGAACCAAACCCTGTCGTGGCTTATTGCTTACATAGGGTGTGATGAAATAATGATGATTCACGTCAAAGCAGAAGGGATTTTTTTTTTGTCCATTTACCACAGAATTTTACGGACCCCTAAAGGGACATTGTGAAATAAAAATAAATGCTTTACTGTAATCTAGTAGTCGCATTCATGGCTGTTGAGCAATTCATTGAATTTTACTTTGACCTTGGACTGAAATGAAAATAAATAACTACATGTATGATGGTTGTACCTTGTTCCACATGATTATGAGAATACAGGGAACATCTTTTCATCTTCTGAATCCCTTTAGGTGTTCCGTAGAATTCCAACTTAGAATAAACTAATTTGTTGAAGTGTTTAAAGCTAAAGTCTATCACAGATAAGTAAAGTCTGAACTTATTTATAAGTTGGCTTAACTTGAGGCAATGCTGGATGTTGTTTTCTTTGAATCTAGACTTGTCAGTGTTTATTGCTCCTGTTCTTCCGAGTGACATACCTGCAGACTGACTGGCTGCACTGCTTGCTGCTGCCGATGAAGACTCCATTCCTATTGGTGTTACCATGCCGGTAGCTTGCATTAATATATCATTTTGGATCTTCTTCACAAGCTCCCAGTCCCCTTGGCCAGCGCCACGCTTAGCTCCACAGAAGCTTTGCTGGAACCTACGATGGGAACGCCATTCGATTCCCCGCCCACACCGTCGGAGACGAACACATCTCTTCCTGCAGGACTTCCTCTGATTCCAGGGCTGTCAGAGACTCTGGACACCTGGAGTCGTGTTTGAAAAATACAGAGTGTTAGGCAGCAGTGACTATTGTGGGGTGCAGTGGGTGGGTACTGGGTAAAAGGAGGTCATTATTCGCATTTGGCCATGTGTTCGTTTGTTTGTATGCTGATAAAACTGGAAATAGCTGCTTTGTGACAATTGTAAGTGGTTCTGAATGTCGGCGATATGGGTTTTGTTCGAGTCCTCTGATTTCCTCCCAGTCAGGGTTACCAACTGTCCCACAAATCGCGGGACAGCCCTCCTTTGTCCCACATCCTGCAACAACAACAAAATGTCCCACAAAATACCCATTTAAAATCTTACAAATCTTATATACTCATATGTACAGTGCACTTTAACTTTACAGTTTAATACACTTACAAAAATTGTGCCTAATGGATTTGTTTTTTACTGTAGTGCCAATAAAAAGCAGAGAGAAGTCAGGGTTAGGGTTATTGCTATTTCCGTGTTCATCGTGTGAGAGGGGAATCAACCACGTGCGGAAAAGACGCGTTTTTTCAGTGACGTCACAGAATTAATTGGTCCAATTAAGTAATTTAGGGCGCAGTTGGAACAAACACCAGGAGGGACACCGGCCCTCCAGGACCAGGGTTGGCCACCCCTGACCTAGCCTGACGACACAGAAAGGGAGGTGTCTGGTCATGGACCAGACACGCCCATGTCTAGACGCCCTGGCTGCAGTCTGCAGCCTTAAATACTTGCTGTGATGGGCTGGCATCGCGTCCAGGGTGAAGTCTCGCCTTGCACGCTGTGTCTGCCGGATTAGGCTCTGGCTCACTACTACCTTAGTAGTAACATTAGTCTGTGCTATTTGTAGGGGCAACTTCACGAAGCCCTCATAATTACTTAAGCAAACCCTTCACTGAACTAATAATTGGCGTCTTTATTTGAAATGGTTGCTCTGAAACAGGTGGAGATAGTTTAAGTACGAGGTCAATTAATTAACTGACAAGTCAGCTGGAATGAAAACCAGCAGACACAGGTGTACTGACACCAGGCTTGACAATCACTGCTATAGGGAATAATTAAGTGGTTTCAGATAATGATGGATAAATTCAATATCAAGTAAACACCGTTTTTGGAAAATGGATCAGAATATTCCAAAAGTCAATCTTCAGAAAACAGCACCTAGAAATTTCAGATTATATTCTGAAAACTAACAAAAATGATATTGTGTAAACACACTTTTTGGAAAACTTATTCCGATAGCATACAAACTTTTTTTTTGTTTAGATCAACTTGCATCTCTCGCTCCCAATATTGTCCTTGAATACAGCATTACTGCAGAAAAAAAGACACAACAACCTGACCGAACTAATTCGATAAAAAGTTCAACAACATTATTCATTTGGGTATCATTTTATTTGGTATAAACCAGACCAGACCTAAATTAAATGTTCTTGTTAAATCTTTTTGTTGGCAAAATTCCACCAACATACATGTAAATATTCACTCCAAATTCCCAATTTTTATGTTTTTACAGATTTGGAACTATAAATTTGATTTAAAGTCCTGCCTGTTGTAATTCGCTGTATATTTTTCTTTGGAAGTGTTTTGTTGTTGAAGCAATGACATTTAAAAAAAAGTTACTCACTAGACTAAGTGCAGGCTTGTTGTTTGTTGAAAAGCAGCTGATGGGTAATTGTGCTGCAGAAATGGTTTATGAATGATGATGAGTCACACAGGGCAGGATCGAAAACCCACACAAACCCTGCAAAATACACCATAGAAAAGTTGTAAGCCTAAACTTAAAATAGTTGATTAACTCGTGTAAATGATCACCTAATAAGAAGACAAACTTCTAAGTAAGCTTAGCTATAAGTTTCTTAAAATAATCGGGTGATAAAAGCAAGATCTAGTTAGTTTTAGAGAAAAATATAAATGCCTGGTTAAGCACTAGCGTAATGTTCCGGTTCAGTCTGCAAAGTTTAAATATATATATATATATATATATATATATATATATATATATATATATATATATATATATATATATATATATATATATATTCGATTACCACTAACATTATTTGTAATAAAAATAACATAATGATTCTCCTTTAGTGGTAGGTCGCCATATGGAAGGAATATAGATTGCATCTACAAAAAAAAAACATCTGAAACAGTCCACAACACCTGGGACAGTATCCTAAGACGAGGAACCCTTAGATAATAACAAAAAACCTTTTCAAACACTTTTCTAGTGCCAGCGTTTATTTTTCTGTGAGCAGATATATTTAACAATGAAATCCTTACCGTTTCATTAGACGATCGGTTGCTGTTGTTTACAGGTTATCTCCATATATCTCTGGGGGTTGTCGATCTCTGTGCTTCATGTTGAGTGCGCTGTTATTAAATTAATCGGCGCTCTGAATCAAGTATTCTCCTCTGCATCGCTGAGTCGAAAGTGACATCACTTGGTACTCTTCTACTGGCTGTAAGAAGTTGCCCGTAGCCGCGTGTCCAGCGTCAGTTTTGCCAATCGAGCGAGTTTCCGCCCCGCCCCCAACCCCCGTCCCTCCTCCTCCCTCTCCCTCCCCGTCCCTCCCTCCCTCCTCCCTCCCCTCCCTCCCCTCCCTCCCTCCCCTCCCCTCCCCTCCCCTCCCTCCCCTCCCCTCCCTCCTCCCTCCCTCCCTCCCTCCCTCCCTCCCCCTCCCTCCCTCCCCTCCCTCCCCTCCCTCCCTCCCTCCCTCCCCTCCCTCCCTCCCTCCCTCCCCTCCCTCCCCTCCCTCCCTCCCCTCCCCTCCCCCCTCCTTTTGTGCTTTGTGTGTGTGTGTGTTTATTTATGTATTTATTTATTTAAAGCCACATCCCAGAATAGGGTCATTTATTTTGTTCTGTAACTAAATTTGATAGAAAATAGCACCACAAACGTATAAAAAACACGATTTATACCCGGGTCAACACGACAGGAAGGTGAAGTCGCCCTGGATAAGGGAGTCTGCTATGAAATAAATAATAATAATAATAATAATAATAATAATAATAATAATAATAATAATAATAATAATTTTTTGTGCACAAAACACACAACCTACAACCACCACACCGAGGTTAATTCTGTGTATGTTATGTTTTGTATAAATTATAAAAAGAATATTCTAGATCTATTTACTTCCTCCGAATGTCTCTTTCTCTAATATTTTTTTTTCGATTTTCCCTTATTCCAATCGACAGCAGCAGCCAGTCCGCAGAAATTGCCACAAGTAATTTTCACCCGAGGTTAGTCCAAGGCCGGTCGCCTATTTCTCTCCCACCTCAGATTTTACTGAAAGCAACACAGAAAACAATCAAAGTAAATGTAGATAAATAATAAATAAAATAAACCTTTTCTCACCAATTATTCGTTTGAAAATAATACAGTTACTTTACGTAAAATGGATAAACCTGGCCAGGTTGCAATTGTGTTAAATGTATTTATTTATTTGTTTTTGTTCTTGCATACGTCAATTTTTTTTAAATGTATTTATTATTATTTAAAGTGAAATTGCACAGTCACACAAAACACGGCGTTTAAGCGTTATTATTTGAGTTACTTCTCTGTCACCGAAGTTTTAAAATAGCTAGGTTGTGCAACTAGCTAGTTGTTAAAAGTTTTGCTGAAATGACGACAACTATAAAAGCACTATATAGAACCACCTGGAAGTTGGTTACTTATTCCCGGTTCCTTATTTGCGATGTAGTTGACAAAGCAGCGCGTCATTTTTCTGTGTGTTTTAACTCACTTACACATCTTGCTCAATTAATATATTGCTACTATTTAAAAAATAATCGCTCCTTCTTTAAAAAAACACGAAAATATTAATAACAAACCTGTAACAGCAGCATAGCGGTACCCTATATTACCCGCTTGTTTTGCCCCATTTACCCCATTAGACGCCTTGCTCACTAAATATCGAGGTATCCCTAGATAGGTTATCAAACCCTCTTTGCATTAGGACAGTATTTTGACTTTTGAGAGTATCTTCAAACCGTTAGTACCTTTTAAACCTTACAGGTGTAAAAATGATCAGTGACTTATGTTCCTTGTCTTTACTTTTTTCCCAACTAAAAAAGAAAATACAATTATACAAATAAAAAAAGGTCTGTATTCTGCCTACACAGCAGAGAACAGAGCTATAGATACTTTCAGCACCACAAACAAAATATAATTAGTAATACACATGCTTTAATGTATAATAATTAAAAAATATGAATATATGCAACTCTGCTTCACATTATTTACAGTACTGTGCAAAAGTTTTAGGCAGGTGTGAAAAAATGCTGTAAAGTAAGAATGCTTTCAAAAATAGACTAAATGCAAAGTGAGTGAACAGAAGAAAGACAGGTCTCATTACATTTTCATCAACACATTGACCTATTGATCTGTACCAATACTGATTAATTCTGGCTGGCTAGAACTGATCAATAACTCAAATAAACTCAGCATGGAATAGGATATAGTCCTGCTGAAAATGAAATGAGAGTTTGTGTTCATACCAACTATAAAACACTTATTCTTCACTCAAGAACGCCTTGGTGCTCTATAATGAGCGATGCTGTGCTTTCAGTCTTGTGTATCACAATAGAAACCAAACATCCCTCTGTTACGATGCGATACACCCAGAAGTTTGCAGGTCTTTCTTTTCAGTGTGTTGTAAGATGAATACAATGCAGCACTGGATCACTCCCGTTTACCTGGTTACTGGTCTTTCCATAAGAAAACGGCACAGCTGATATAATAAACACACAGAGTGCTGTGGTGAAGCGTTTGGAAAGTTTAGCCCTTGACATTCCACGTTCATTGCTGAAGGTTCCTTCATGATAGGCAGGGTTTGGCTCAAGAACTGAAATCTAATAAAAGCGTATTTCACACAGCTGTGAGAATGAAATAAATGCATCTTAAAGATAATAGAGTTTGTGTGCCAACACAGCTCACCCCAACATCTGCTCCATCGCTCCGGGGTAATTATCAGTGAGAAGCGTCTGGCAGTGCAGGCAGCAGTGACAGGGCTGCCATATTGGCACTGGCACTTCCAGGTGGCATGGAGATGGAAGGGCCAGCATGGCTGCCCTCAGCCTCTCTGGGTTTTATATTGGTTTATAATTTATTTTCCATAACTATTACACTCTCGGTAGTGCTGAATACTAAAAGAAAGCTTAAGAATCCAGTGAGAAAAGTTTCCATTGCAGTTGTTTCTCTGTGTCTTCAATGTTGAATTGAGTTTTGGGTCACATACTGTACTGTTCTCTTGTATAGTGCTGTTATTTTGTTCATTGCTGAATGGGCTATTGATTCTCTTTCTTGTCATTTCAACACTGAAAAAGACTTCTAATGGAAATGTTTGTCATTGCTTTTTACTTTACCATTCAGTCCAGGCAGCCTCTTCATGCTCACCCCCTGCTCAACAGTGACACCTGCTGGGGGGTTGAGAGGCTCCACGGCAGGCTTAAGCTATTTTAACGATCTAAACAGAAGCCGATCTAAATACCGCCGCTCTTTAACTCTATACAGCTAAGACCAAAAGTTTTGCATCACCCTACAGAATTAACTAATTTTGCTGCATCAAGTCAAATGAAAGCTGCTGAATAATGTTACGTTAACATATTGAATTACACACCGCTTAGTGATTTTAACAAATACTGAACGAAAAACAACTAACAACAATTTGATATTTCGAAATCTAACATAAAATACTGTACTACTATTATGGCTTCCAGTATACTTTTGCAATATAATTTTGTAGTTTCTTTGATTACACAAAATTATGTTAATATAGTTTTGTTTTTTTTAAATTATGTCTCAATCCTAAATTTCTAGGTGAAGCAAAACCTTTGGCCATAGCTGTAGTAATCCTGATGCACAAATGTGTTGATGAAGACACTGACTTTGAATACACGGCTGAACGGTTCGGAGATCTCTCAGCTCCTGGGGACCGGACAAGCTTTCTGTTAGTTAGGCCAAACAGCCTCCTCTCATTGTAAAGGTTTGTATGTTCTCAGACACAGACAAATCTCACATCCATAACAAAAAACTCTGGTAAAAATATATACTGTTTAATAAACTTATGTAAACCTGACAATTTTTAGTTATCTTCAAAAATAGCTCAGTCATGAGTCTGGGAAAGGCACTTCAACAGAACTGCCCTCCCACAGAACCGAGGCTGCCAGCAAACACATGCAAATAAACTTTAAAAAAAAACACAAAACCATCCAGAAATAGACAAAAAAGGGTGTCCTGAAGCAGACTGCTATATATTATACATGCATAAAAATACAAGGAGGTAGCAGTGTAGGTCAGGGGTGTGAACTTGTTCTTTTAATTTGAATTTGAAAATAAATTGCACTGGCTATATTGAGCTCTGTGCTGCACAGGGTTCAAACTGGATTTCCGTTACTACATGTGTGTTTGTGTATTTCAGAAAGTGTCAACACAGCAAGTTCACAGATCATGCTCTCAGTGTCCTGCCTCAGTCTTTCTGCAGCCCCGGGGAAACAGAAACAGCATTTATGTGTCCATCTCCGGGTTAAAATCTGAAAGGAGGCAGAGAGAGAGAGAGAGAGATATAACAGGATATAACACAGCTTTTCATCATTTGAACCCAGTTGTATTCACGTACATTGTTGGGAACACAGATAAGCAACAAAGACACGGCTAAGGAAGAACCTGTAGCCAGTCGTGGACTATCGGGCTGCTCACCACACCTGGAGGTGTCTATTTACTTTTCAATTGTCTCTGCAGAAACACAGACACAGCATGTGAGACTGTGACCCTGACATTAGAAACACACACAGCATGCAAGACTGTGACCCTGACCTTAGAAACACACACAGCATGCAAGACTGTGACCCTGAACTTAGAAACACAGACACAGCATGCAAGACTGTGACCCTGACCTTAGAAACACAGACACAGCATGTGAGACTGTGACCCTGACCTTAGAAACACACACACAGCATGTGAGACTGTGACCCTGACCTTAGAAACACACACAGCATGCAAGACTGTGACCCTGAACTTAGAAACACAGACACAGCATGTGACATTGTGACCCTGACCTTAGAAACATAGACATACAGACACACAGATATAAATAGTTTACATTTTTCTTGAGTGTGATCTAAGACTCTGAGCTGAGAGTTGACCTGTGAGAATTCCCCTCTGAAGGAGAGTCCCATTGGAACCCATCTGCTGCTTGCACTGGCTGCCAGGGCGCTGGTGTTCTGTACTGTAATCACACTTACTGTTGTTGGAGTCTTGGTCCTTCTTCCCCGCAGGCTCGCCCTGGCACTCGAGCTCTGCAGTTTGGAACTCGCTCTGGGTGGGCCTGGGAGGCTGGTCCATGCTCTGGGCCGGGACTATACTCTGGGCACCCTGGTAGAGATTCTGCACTGACCCACCACCGGGCCACTGCACCTGGATGTAGTGCTGGGCCGGCCCCAGGTTTGGGGCCTGCTGGTACAGGCCCTGGTCGCCAGGGCAACGGGCCAGGTCCTGGAACTGCTCTGTTCTCTGATAGAGCGACGGGGCAAACTGTCCGGCTTAGCTGTACATGTCACTACAGGAGAAGGCCTGGAAAGCTGTTATCCCATCTGCAATTCAAAAACATAAATAAAGAAAAAAAATAATACATAAAACACAGGTTGCTGGCTGCTATTCGAGCGATTTCAGACTTGAGCGGTTTCTGACGAGGTTGCCAAGGAAACATTTATAAAGCAGTCCCAGGAATTAAAGGGTAAAAGCACAAAGGGAAAAAAATGAATATTTCAGGGCCAGACTAACTCATTGAACCACTGAATACCTGAAAACTTTACAAAGCACCAAGAATGTGAGTTGTTTGAACTCTGGGCCCAGGGGATACTTGGAAAATCAAATTACAATTGTGAAATTCTTTATATGACTTTTCCTTGCATGACGAAACCTCCTGAGATAAAAAAAAAAAAAAAGATACAACTCAAGCTATAAATATAGAACACAGCGTAGAGAACTGTACTGCAAATACCACCATAGTGCCACACATGTGTTCAATACAATTCACATTTCTATAGCACCTTTCATCACAAGGATCCCAAAGCACTTCACACAAAAACACAAACAAATACATTAAAAACAAAACAAAAAATGTAATACAAACAAAAATTGATTCAACAAATATGCTTTGAATTGTAAAATTAGGAAAAAGCAAGTTTGTAAAAACAGAATAATTACAAGTCTAAAATAAAAATGTAATAAAATGTCTCAAACAGAACTCCGGTTCTTTAACTGTCTCAATTAAAGGTTAGGTTTTTTTAGCGGTCAAGCCCGGCAGTACTTGGCAGAGGGAGCTCTCCTCGCCTCTCATCCCAGCAACACAGAGCCAGCAGGAAGGCTCCTCTCCCTATTCCCCGGCATGCTGTTTGTTTGAGACCTACATTACAGCTGCAGACAGCGCCCTACAATCAAGTTCAATTTCACACTGAAATATCATTTACTTATGACACTTATATAGAGCTTTTCATACAAAGCATCACAAAGCACTGTACAGTACATGAAAAAAGCCTGCATAAAAGTTCTCTAATTCAATTTGAAGATGCTTTCTCATTATTATTGAGTGGTTCTGAAAAAATGCGTACATTGAAAATAAAACAGGTGGTCAGGAAATCTCATCTTGCAACAAACAGGTTTTAACAGGTTCTTATGATGTCGTGTACGGTGTGAGTGAGTCTCAATGGGGCTGATGGCCCACCCTGTAGTGTATGAACTCTCTCAAGAGTGCAGAAAATATAAACTGTGTTCACAGCGCTGTATTGGGGCATAACAACAATATAGGCTATGTTAGTATATAGTAACTGCAGACAGATGGACACACTGATGACGTTTCTCGCATTTTTATATGGCACAAATGCAGCTCCACAAATCGGGAGAATATATATGATTCTCTCCATAATGAATTATAAAGTGCAACACCAATCACATTTAATATAAAAGAAAAATAGCTTTTTTAAAAATGCAATTCTCAAGTCTGCAAACATGAAAGTGCCTAATTGTGGTCTGAAACTGGAAAATGGTTCCCATGCACAGGCATGATGGGAAATACTGCACAGTGACCGCAGCTGTATTTGTCACCTTTGTTTCATTTTTCTGTGCAAACTCGAACATGTATTTAAGAAAAATAAACCCATGCTCAGTTCTTGTTGGTGCTGTGAAGAGCGGGTTGGAAATGTCCGCTCGGCTCCTCTCCAGCGACTCGTGAGCTACAGATACTTTCAGCCTGTCCCCAGGGTCCTACCTGGAAGTACTACAGGGGCGATCGCAGCCGTCACTCTCAATACATAACAAGACATAGTCACTTATCATCAATGTGCTTCGTGTACACAACCAGTGTTTGTATGGGAATAAGAAAATCGACCAAATGATAACCCTGGGAGTCCCAAGAAGAGTCGGGTCTCTCTGACAAAGCAAGAGAAAAGCCAAAGAGCACAAAGGTCAAATTAAACATCATGAAAACCAATGCACGTGCAATCCAACACTGTGAAGGTTAAATTACAGTGATGCAAAACTGGATCTATTAAATCGATTATTGATTGATCTTATTTTGTGAGCCTCAATTAAAACACCCATGAAATCGATTAATGGCCTCATCTAGCTGTTACGGTGACCCAGAACTCCCTGCTTTCCTAGCAGGCTGCTCGACTGGAGCGCCTTGCTTACATTGGTTTTGAGACGAAAACTGCAGAATCTAATAATTAAATTAAAAATTAGATATCTTTGTGCTTTTTAATAAAAAAGTTCTCAATGCTGGCATTCACACGGCCGTGTATAATTGTGTTTTCAGTTGTATTTTTGTGTTGCTTTTTTGATTGCTTCTTGCTTTTGAATAAAAAAAGTGTTGATGCATCAGTTATTTAGGAAAAAGGCGGCTGATTACACCTCTATTAAAATATTATACCTTCTCTTTAAACCACATTTGTACAAAACCAAGAGTATCTTTCAGATTAGAGCCGAATGCAATCCGAAACATCTCCCCGAGGCTAGCAGTGCATGATAAAGGTTTGGTGGATTGGTGCAAAATTAGGCAGTTATCGTGTTCAGTACAGTATAGCGTGACAAACAGAGACGGACACGATTAGCAAATTGTTTTGAATGAGGACACTAAAAAACCTTTAAAAACAAAGCAAGCTCCCATCTCTCCCCACCATCTCTCCCCCATCGCACACACCCGTCTCTCCCTCACCGTCTCTCCCCACCATCTATACCCCACCACACACACCCGTCTCTCCCCATCATCTCTCCCCCACCACACACACTCGTCTCTCCCTCACCGTCTCTCCCCACCATCTCTCCCCACCACACACCACCGTCTCTCCCTCATCATCTCTCCCCATCATCTCTCCCCACCACACACACCCGTCTCCCACAATTCCTCTGCCAGATAACTGGAGTGGTCCTGTAGTAAGGATTTGCTGGTGTGTACTTTCCTGTAGTAGAGGTTCTTGTATCGTGTGTTTTAATACTGGTCTCTGTACAATGTGTCTACTTGCTTTCTGTTCCCAGAGTCTCCAATGTCATCTACCTGGGTGACGTCCTTCACATCGAGGCTTCTGTTGCCGTTGACAACCACGTGCCACTGCGGCTCTCGTCGACAGCTGCATCGCGACCCTGAGCGGCAACAAGGACTTGGAGCCCAGATACTTCGTCGTGGACAAGCTTGGGTGAGAACAGGAGTTGCTTTACACACCGGCTTGTGCTGCACTCTGCTTTATTGACCCTGTTTTGAATGCTGTGTGTTTAGAGGTGTAAGCCTTTCTCCTCCTGTCTCTCCCAGCTGCCCGATGGATAGCAAGGCTCCAGACTCCTCCTATTTCGCCAGACCTGCTCTGAACAAGCTGCGCTTTGACATCACTGCTTTTCAGGTTCCACGGGGATTCCAGTAGTTTGGTAAGGCTTAGCTAGACATGGGTCCTTTTAACGTGTCAAAGTATACTATGATTTCGAGTTTTGCTTTCTGGTGCATTGATGTGCTGTATGGTGTTTGAATACATTCCCATTAGGACTCTTTCCCTCCCTCTCCCTCTTGTTTCAGATCTACATGACTTGCAAACTGAGGGCAGTCAATGCTGACAAACCAGCTGATGCCTCCAACAAGGCCTGCTCCTACCACAAGCAAACCAACAGGTAAGCTGTGCAAGAGTGATCAGATCCTCTGTGCTGAACAGACTAGCCTTTAAATCCAGACCCTGCCCCCTTACTCCACCATGCTGTTTGATGGTCTCTAGGAGACTGGTCTACCTAAGCAAGCACAATCCCAGCTCAATTCAGATGAGCACCTGTGGGATGAACTTTGCCATTGCAATCATAGCAGCCTACCTCTGTGGCCCAGTTGCAGTTCTCCCCGAGTACAAGCTCTGCAACACGCCTTCTGACATTCAGAGGTGGTGGCCCTGTTTGTTGCAAGTCCTCTCTTCACACTGATTTTTAGGGTTGTGTGTTTTTTTTTAAATATCTATTCAGATGCTAGGTTGCCCTGTTGCTTGCCCATGCTTGACATTTGAGAAAATAGGTATGGGAACAGTCAGGGCAGTAAAGGGTTAAAGATGTTCAAACCAGTGTTTCAAATTCAACTGGTTAACATTAATGACTGACCTTTTGCAGTAGGTCAGCTGGTCCGATTTGCAGCTAGACCATTGCTGTGAGTTTAAACACATGAAGGGGATCAGGTACCAGGAAGCAGCAACAACTTGTTTCATTCTTCCACATCTGTGTGTGCCAAACTGGAAATGAGACTCTGATAGAAGAAAATGGTCACCAGTGACTTTGCTAGTGCTAAAGCATTTCTGACCTTTTTGACCATGTGCTCCCCTTCAATGGAATTGCATTGTGGAGTAGCTCAATCACCAGTGCATGACTTTGGTTTCAGCAATACCATTAACCTTGCCCTCCTGTCTCTTCCCCTATGTGTAGCTGGCCAGGAACCCAGAGTGCATGTAAAGGAGATCACCATCGGCCGCCTGATCGTGGTGCATGTGGCCCGAGACCATGCTGTCGTGCTCAGTAAGGATTCCCAGTACCACCCCCTGCAGCTTGTGGAAGTGCAGGGTAAGTGCAGCTTTCAGTGCTATGGAGCTCTGAACCAGCTTGCTGGCAATGGAGGGGTTAGCCTGCTTTATCTGTATTGATTTTAAGTCTTGCATCTTTCAAATGAAAAGAGTGATGCTCTCTGCAGAGTTGCTACTCCTGGTGTCTTCAATGGTTGTAGCTTCCTGCACTGTCCTGTTAACCCCTCTGTCTCAGACTCGGGCTCCTCTGTCCCTGTGCTAGCAGTCTCCACTGTGGCTCTGGCTCTCTCCTACGCTGTCCTGTTGGCCGTGTTCCTTAAGAGGCACTCCCAGTCTACTGACAAACTGCTCGCTGTGTATTTGAATAATAAAAGCCTTGTCAAAGCTAATGTAGTTGCTCGGTGGTCTTGTGTGTTATGTATGAGGTGTGCACAATGTATATTGGTGAAGATGCAAGTCCTTTTGCCCAAACTGCACAAGGTGACATCTCTTCCATAATGCATGCAATGTCTCGAGTTTTATAGTTTCACAATACTAAATGCTAGATTGTTATCCTATATATTTTTTCCAAGTTATGGCAGGGTAACTTCAGAAACTCCATTGTGGCCACACAGCTTTAAAGTGGAGTGAAGCAATAAAAAAAGCAGGAATTGTGTGAAGGTTGGGCCCCAGCACCTTTCCAGTTGTCCCTATTTGCTTGACAAGATTGCCCCAATTGCTTCTCCTAACTTGTGCTTTTTTGTTTGATATCACCCCTTTTAAACAGCTGTTATGTTTTTCTAACTTTTTTTAATTTTGTTACATTGACATTGTCCTGTAAATGAAATCTATATCAAAAACAGAGTCCTGCATACATTAATAAAGTTAAAACTGAGGAGATCAATACATTTCATGTTGTTCATATCAGATGCACTTTGATCAGATTTTAGGCTCTAGATATAGCAGCAAGCTGTTGTATAAATCATGTGAGACAGTACTGCACCTTTTAATTTACAGAACAGACAGAGTCCTACATACAGTAACACAACCAGCCCATAAATTGATCAAGCCAACAGGGAGGAATAGATATTCTGTATTACACAGCTGTGCTTTGCTCAGATCATATCAAATTAATTATATCAAGGGAGCTCTCTAACCTTTCATTTACAGTCCTACATACAGTAATAAAGTCAAAACACACAAGATCAATTCAAAATGTCTTCATTATTTTGTTCTCTAACAGGGCAGGGAACTATAGCCACTGGACAAGAGGCTGAAGAACCTGTTTCTCAGGAGCTTCACCCTCTCAGCCAAGGATCGTACTGCTAGGGAGAGGGGGCTGGGAAGAGTTCATCATGGGAATACCATCCTGGGCAGGATCTGGACTCCGGGACTTTAGAACTGCCTTCTCTACATTCAAGAGGTTTATGACACCAAGCATCTATACAAAAAGACCTACATATGCGTAGAGGAGACTGGATCTGGACTCAGCCCCTCTTCAAGGGAGTGTGAGAAGAGAAGTGTCTGGGAGGCGGGTCACTGTGGTCGACACACCACACTTGTTTTATTGCAGACAATGTAAAGATTGAGAGATGTATTTCTCTATCTGCCCCCGGACCCCACACTTTCCTCCTGGTGATACAGGTGTGTCCAAAACAATGGAAAGTCACTAACAGAGATAAAGTCCAGCTGATTTTTGGTGAGAGCTTTAAGGAACACAATGATTCTTTTAGCATGTCGCTTAAGACTGTGCCTGCAAGATGTATTGAATTGATTAGAAGTTTGCAGCACATTATAAATGCAATGCAATACCATGCTGCTTTTCTCAGATGGATGGTTCAGGTTCAAGTGTTTATTAGCTTCACATTGCAGCCATAACACTTAACTGATTACAGGAAATAGAAAAATAAAAAGCAGGGCCCAGTCCACTTTACATTCTTTAATTTGATTTATTCTGGAAGTTTTGTGCAAAATAAATTTAGAAAACCATGGCTAAAATAATCCAAATTCTGAGTGAAAAGAAAACCCCAGCTTGACGGTTCTTGTTGGTTACCATGTTTACCATTAGCTGCACACGGCGGATTTATACTTTTCGTGGGGACAGCTTGGCATTCTTTCATTGCTCTGTCATTTGAGTAGCACATAGACTGGAAATAAAATTCATGGAAACGAGGTAATAGAAAGAAATAGCCACAAAACTCCTTTCCGCATCAGCCTCCATCGCTCATTACAGTTGTTACCTGTCTATGCTTTTAAAAGGGAAACAATACCATCCCACAATGCCTCTGGGACGTCCTACAGCAGACAAAGAACTTTGGACAATGGCGTGGTTTGAAAAAAGTTGAGGAACGGGCTGGACCAGAGCCTGGCGCGGCATGAGTGGAAACGAGGCATGAATGAGATTTCATTGATTTGCTCATGATAAATACTGTAGCTTTATATTGTTATACTATTATTTATATTGTAGGCTGTAGTGAATATCATTAATTATATGGAACTGGCAATTCCTGTCAATCAACCTTATTTTTGGTCAGCTTTCTGTCTGACACATTTTTCTATAAAAAAAATATATTTTTTCCCCAAATATAAGAATTTGATTTTATCAACATTCTCAACTAACAGTAGTGTCCAAATAGATGATGGACAATTTTATGGTTTCCAAAATTTCCAATTAACTCCAGAGCTCCATCCAGTGGTCATTTCTGTGCATTGCAGCAGGTTTTATTATTATTTAAGTTTGGGATTTCCAAACCACATGAGGTACAAGCAAGAAGTGTGTGTGTGTTAATATAGAAATACTGTATGTAGAAAAGATGCATTTCGTGACAATTCCAAATCCCATATCGCAGACATTAGAAATTTAGAAATATTGTATGAAAAAGTGAGAATTCAAACTCCCATTTATAAGTTCCACATCATGTAGACCAGTGGTTCCCAACCTGGGGTCCGCCCCCAGAGTTCACAGGGGGCACGTTATCTCATTTGCTTTGAGGTCAAACATGCATAAAATGTTCCACTATAATTTAATTGTAAAATTAATACATTTTAAAATGTTATTAAAAATCATATGCTTGCAATGCCAAGGCCAATCTAAAAATAATAATAATGGCAGAGAAACGTAAAAGCGGTAATTCCCTGAAAAAAATTGTGCACGTCAATGACCCGCTCAATCAGTTTCAGCTAGCAGCTCGTTTTTCCTGCAGTCAGAGCATCACTATTTTATGAATAAAACAACATGTCTAAAACGTAAAAGTGCTGATGACTCATCATCAAAAAGAAAGTAAGGCTATATCTCGAGAGTTATCTTAACTTCGGTTTTATTGAAGGACAGGACAGGACTCGGCCAGAATGTGTCATTTGTGGCGAGAAGCTAGCTAATGACAGCATGAAGCCAAGCAAAATGCAACGACACCAGGAAACAAAACACCAAGAGATTATTGGTGAAGGTCACGATTTTTTTGAGAGGAAGAAGCAGTTGGCACTATCAAAAAGATCCACAGACATCAGATAAGCATTTGAAAGAGCAGGAAGTGATTTACACAGAGCCACAACACTGACAAAGACAGAATTGATAAAATGGCTGGAGATTGTCAAAACCAGCTGCACGAGAAGCTTAGGAATGTTCCCTTTGCCATTCAGTTGGATGAAACAACAACAGTGTCAGACGAATCCGTGCTCATCGTTTATGTGCAATATATTGACGGTGATGGCTTGAAATAAGACATTCTTATGTCTACCAATCTAGCCACAACAACAGGCCAAGATATTTTTATAGCTATGGACTCTTATCTCTCGTCCAACAATCTGCCCTACGAGAATATTGTTGCATGCTGCACTGATGGGGCTGCAGCGTTGATGGGCAAAAACAAGGGATTTAACAGCCGATTGAAGGAAAAAGCCCCGGGGTGTGCAATTTTCCACTGCATGCTACATCGCCAAGCATTGGCCAGTAAAAAACTTTCGGAAGACCTTAGTAACACCCTGGCAACTGTTGTTAAAGTTGGATAAGGGTGTCTGCTAAGAAACAAACATTCCAGTACCTAATTTAGCAAATTAAGGCTCGCCCTACTAACAAGAGACTGTTTGCCCAGCTGTGTGAGGATGAAGCGCATCAAACACTGCTGTTACACACAGAGGTATGCTGGTTGTTGCATGGACAAGTGCTTGTGCATTTTATGGAACTGCAGGAAAAAATAAAGGAATTCTTGCAAGATCACAATCGACCACTGTGCGAACAGCTGACTGATGCGTTTTGGATCAAAGCGGCATACCTAGCGGATACATTCATTCTCTACAATGAGACAAACAAGCGGATGCAGGGTCCTGAATCAAGCGTCATGCAGTGCAAAGGCGCTCTCGGCGCTTTTGTGCGGAAACTGGAGTACAGAGTTGGAAAAATGTCAAAGGGAGCTACAACAATTTCCACTGCTGATGAAACAGTCTGGTGGCACTGTGCCTGCGTCTTTACGCACTGAGTTTACCGGCACATGAACATGCTTCGGGAGGAAATTAAATCCCGTTTTGCCGATGTTGATGAATACTTATCAAAGGAATCGTGGGTGATGGACCCTTACATTTGCAGTCTCGAGGGCGTGGAATACCTCGGCTGTGAAGATGAGCTTGCTGACCTTCAAACCGATTCTGTGTCAAAGAAATATTTCCACGAGCGGATACAAAAGTTTTGGATTGTCAAAGGACACGCTGTTGCACCCAGACTGGCCAAACACGCAGCTACAAGGGTTATTCTACCATTCAGCACTACGTACCTGTCTGAGAGCGGCCTTCAGCGCTTGTAACAATAAAAACAAAAGCCCGTAACAGGCTCGATGTCCACCAGGACTTTAGGCTGGCTGTCACTAGCATCACACCTGACATCCCATCCCTGGTCAGAGGTATGCAGGCTCAAGGTCGCCATTAGTTTAAGGAAGGAAAAAGTTATTGATGTAACTTACTGTTTGTTATTGTTACTTATTGTTGCTTTTTTAACACATACATTATAGCTGTGTCAAAACCAGTGTTCACATGATGTGCATGTGTGTATGCAACAAACTGCCCCGTTTCAGTTAATTGGTCTGAAGGAGATCTAGGACAGAGCTATATAGGTGCTGTTAATCACTTATTACGCTGATAATGAATCATTATTATTCTTTTGGTAACAATGTGTGTGTATAGGCCTACAGTTAATTATACACAAAGACAACCAGGGCAAACCAAAGAGAAAAGGAAAGAAAAACTATAATTGATGTAAATTTTTGCCAATAAAGATTTGGAATGAATCACTTTATTCTTTTGGTGTGTGTGTGTGCAGGGGGCTCAGCTTTTCTTAGATACAAGTAGGGGGCTCCAAGGAAAAAGGTTGGAAACCACTGATGTAGACCATTAGGTTACCATTTTCTTTACCCAATTTAACCTAATTTCTCCCCTGAAAGCTTATCTCTGCATTAGGGTGTTAAACCCCAAAACTCCCTGTATAAACAGCAGGACTGTATAGGTCTGTGATTCAAATGCAATGCCTGTATACAGAAAGAACTGGCACCACCGTTGATGATAATAAAATATATAATTAATTTATGCCCGAATATTTATTTTTGAGTATAAATAAATCAATTACACTATTTTTAACTAAATAATTCTACCCCATTACAAAAAACTTTCTGAAATGCCAATTGTCCAGTAATAATACTCCAGGGTTACTTTAAAATGCATTCCTAATGGAATAGGCACCTCATTTTCTATTTCTAGTATTGATGAGTTTATGGAAGTTTCTTGTTGTTTATGTATAATATTTTGTTAACATTTATTGCTAACAATGGTTTACAGACTGCATTGTATATTCTCTAAATAACTGCAATTCTGACAATAGTCATTAATATTTTCTCTTTGAAAATTAATTACAAAAATGAACAAAACTAACTTACTAAAAAGCTCAGTGATCCTTGTCACATTGTCTGAGCTTGGGCCACTCGAAGGTAAATATTCTTCACTGATATTTTCACTAACACTTGATTCAGTAGAAGAATTTAAATCTGAATTAAATATAATTTCTAGTACTTCTTTCCCACAGAGCATTTCTCGCCGTTTTCCAGACATTGTTGACATTTTGTGACTGGGTTTGTTGTGTGTAATTCCATCAGTATCTGGCAGATGGCGTAAGAGACCACTACAAGGTGTTAGACACCCAGCGATAAAATATCAGATTATCAGCAGTTTTGTAGACTCAGTAATTCAAGTTCAAAGTTCAAATTCAAAGCTCAAAATTTGCATAACGTACCAGTGCGTTCATACTCCCTGGGGACCATTAATTCAATGACGTGCCCGGTGCGTTCGTACTACTCAAAGGGTTAAAGATTTCTGGCAGGGTCTGTCTCCTCAGCTCAGGCACCCACATTAGTCAGCTCTGCAACAATTAAACAGAAGCTGGCTCTTCTGAGCAAAACAGGCGAAAGTTATTTCATGCGGAACATCACTGAAATTTCAAGGTGTTTTTGGTTTCTCTCTTACATGAATTCACTCATGTCTTACAAGGTGTCGTGACTCATAGAAACTCTTCCCACAGTCACAGCAGCAATGCATTTTTATCATGTGTGAATTCGCTGGTGTTTTTCAAGGGCTCTTGAATCACTGTAACTCTTCCATCAATCAGAACAGTGATACGGTTTCACTCCTGTGTGAGTTCGCTGGTGTGTTTTAAGGTGTCCTGACTGATTAAACCTCATCCCACAATCAGAACAGTGATATGGTTTCTCTCCTGTGTGAAGTCGTTTGTGTACAACAAGGTATCCTGACGAACTGAAACCCCTCCCACAATCAGAACAGTGATATGGTCTCTCTCCTGTGTGAACACGCTGGTGTTTTACAAGATCTCCTGACTGAATGAAACTCTTCTTACAGTCTGAGCAGTGATATGGTTTGTCGCCTGTGTGAATTCGCTGGTGTGATACAAGGTTTGCTGATGAACTGAACGTCTTCCCACAGTCACAGCGATACGGTTTCTCTCCTGTGTGAGTTCGCTGGTGTGTTTTAAGGTGTCCTGACTGATTAAACCTCATCCCACAGTCAGAACACTGATATGGTTTCTCTCCAGTGTGAATTCGATGGTGTATTACAAGGGCTGCTGAATGACTAAACCTCTTCCCACAGTCAGAACAGTGATATGGTTTCTCTCCTGTGTGAATTCGCTGGTGAGATGCAAGTTTTCCTGACCGATTGAAACTCTGCCCACAGTCAGAGCGATACAGTTTCTCTCCTGTGTGTGTTCGCTGGTGTGTTTTAAGGTGTCCTGACTGATTAAACCTCATCCCACAGTCAGAACACTGATACGGTTTCTCTCCTGTGTGAACACGCCAGTGTTTTACAAGATCTCCCAAGTGACTGAACCCCTTCCCACATTCAGAACAGTGATATGGTTTTCTCCTGTATGAATTCGCTGGTGTATTACAAGGGTTGCTGAATGACTAAACCTCTTCCCACAATCAGAGCAGCGATCACGGTTTCTCTCCTGTGTGTACACGCCGGTGTTTTACAAGATCTCCTAAGTGACTGAACTCCTTCCCACAGTCAGAGCACTGATACGGTTTCTCTCCTGTATGAATTCGCTGGTGTATTACAAGGGTTGCTGAATGACTAAACCTCTTCCCACAGTCAGAGCAGTGAAATGGTTTCTCTCCTGTGTGAATTCGCTGGTGTGTTGCAAGGTTTTCTGACCGACTGAAACTCTTCCCACAGTCAGAGCAGAGATACGGTTTCTTTCCTCTGCGTGTTCGCTGGAGTATTCTAAAACCTCCTGACTTGGTGACACCATTCCCACAGTCACTGCTCACCCTTGCTTTAGCTGCTGTTCTGGAACCTGGAAAATACAAACAGGAGAGAAAGTCAGACTGTTTCAAGTAGGGAATGCTGCAATTGTATCTTCCTCATTTTGTTGTTTCATAACCTTTTTCTACATTGGGTTATTAGCAAACACAGAACAGTAGCGTAGTCTCCACCAGGGAGGTTGCAATTACAGCAGGCGGATTTCTGGAGCCAGCATTATACTTCAGCCAATAGGAAAGCCATGAGTAAAAGAATCCGGAAATGTACACATCATCATCTCTTTTGTTCCAGATTGTACCCGTTTTGTCATAAGAAATGGTTGAAAGCTATATATTGTTGAACTTGTCTTTCAGTATGTTTAAATAGGTTTCTAGTTTACAACAAACACAAACTTCTGTAACCACAATATACAAAGAATAAAACAAAAGCAAAAAAATAAATAAATAAAACACATATAGGCAAAAACATGAGCTAAATACAGACACTAAAATGCAATCTCTCACTTAACTACCACCAAATAATTACACATGAATGATACAGGGTTCCCCCCAGGAATTTTCAGTCTCCAGGGTGGCAGACTAAAGCAGCTGGGTGGCAGAATGTTATAACCCCCCCCAATCTTGTCAAGCATCAAGCAAATAGGCACAACTGGAATGGTGCTGGGGCCCAGTATTAACACAACTGTTGTTTCTAACTTGGCTTCTTTTTATGAATACATTCACAGATATCAGGAGAGTAAGCAGAAATTCATTTTAACAGCTCATTTTAAATGCCCTTGGTCGACATTTGCCAGTGTAGCAATGAGAGGTATTATACTGATTTGTACGGCATTGCTGAGATAATAGATAACATTTTGTTTTGATACACAGGTAATAAGTACTATTGTGTGGGTACTGAGAAATAAGTACAGCCCAAACAACACAGAGAGCTGCATATGAGGCCCACCATGGTAAACAGGTTGAGAACCAACTAACTGATCTTCAAACAAGGCTACCTACATTTTAACAGGCATACTTTCAACTGTCAAAATAAAGCAGAACATGGCCCAGACCAAATCAAAACTTGCACAATCTGCTAATCACACTTTAAAAAACAAACTGCTATAAATGCTATTAAACACTGTTTCTATAAAGTGAGATGAGCAGCTTACGCAGGTTTTGATTTGGTCTAGGCCGATGTCTCTTAGGATATTTAGGCAATGGATATCAATGTTGACAGAATTCAATTTTTTTCACTGTTTTGAATCTTTAGCTTGACTTCCGATTAATATTGAACCCTTGGGATAGTAAATACTTGGAATTTTAGTAAATTTTACCACTTGTTAGTTTTTGTAAGCTAGGTATCCTAAACATTATGACTCGTCATCCAGTCACTGTGCTCCACATCACTTCCAACACTTAACTTAAAGAATAATTCCAGCGTACAGACTTCCCAATCTTCAGAAAACAATAAGCTTGTATTTACTTACATCCAATAATAGTCAGACGTGTGGAGAACCCTTCAAATACAGCAATATGTCTCGTGCCAGTAACTCCATCCAAGCACAAGCGAATACTCTTCAGTGTACCTATTTTCTTATCATTATATCTTTATATCCTTTAAGAATGTAAAAGGACCGAAGGATAGTGTCACTTTTATGATTTCTATGTATACAGTCTTGTTATTAATCTATATACGTATCAAGCGGTATCAGCGGTCAAAACTGTATTCGCTCCTCCGCTTACAAAAACTCACTCGTCATCTGTGTTGTTTATCATTTACTTTCAAAACCGAATTCTAAAATAACGTCATTAGCTATAAACAAAACTACCACTTGAGGGCGCAGTGCATAGAAAAGGAGCACATACCAATCCAGAAACAGTGATAATAATAATTCCACATATCTAAATAAACTCAAATAAGAATACATTCTTTTTATAATCAAAATACAAAATTCTAATTCGTTAGAATTTTTTATTTTATTATTCATGTCTGCTTTACTGCGGAACGGCCCTTCAGTGCGATTCTAAAACTCAGATGTACAAGACTAGCGATCCCCTTTTTATCAGCAGCAACCCAGTTCTGTTTAAGAAAGCTCGATATCCCACATGGCGCTGCGCTGCTCACGTAAATGTCACAAACGCATTAGACGCCTGTGACGAAGTGCCCGCCCCTGTGTGTATTCTGTTATATGTTGCGTGTGGTGTTTTAATGTTGGTGTATAGTCATTGGTACACGGGATATAAACGGGTCTGTGTAACACGAGTGTTTAAAATGTATATTTGTATTTAGGCACGAGGATTGCACAGCACTTCACGTGCAAGTAAAATGTAATATGTGAGCACGGGGAATTGCACTTTATTAATTCACGTGCAGTTGTACTGAGACTCCAATTGAATGATTGATTAGCAGTCGAGTCTCGGTACAGCTGCATAAAAGCAGCATGTTTTCACATACTCGGGGTTGTGTGTTCGGTGAGTGGAGAACGGGATTGGAGACGGAGGTAATAAGTGTATCGTATAATAATAATAATCGTTACATAGAAGCTGACCGTGTGTTGTCTGTATAGTCTGTTTTGTTTGTCTTTGTTTTGGCGACGAGTGCCGTGTCCTGTATTTTTGTTTGTACAACCTTTTTATTTACTGTTCTGTTTATTTATTAAATGCTGAGCGAAAGCATTCGCTCAGCTCCACCAAACTCCATCTCTCTGTTGCTTATTTCCTGCCTCTGGTCCGGCGTCACCCACTCTGGCCGTCTTTGTGACAACGCCACATAAGCAAACAGACAATGCAAATCCCTGTGTATTAATGAGAAGTCTATGTGCAAGTGCAGAATGCATTTAAAATGTGATCATACTTGGAAAGGTTTGCTTTAATAATAGAAGATGTTCAAAATACCAAGGTGGCTTGCAAAAATAGCAAACCTAAAACTTACAGGCCTACAGTGGGGAAAAAGGGACGTACTTTCCATTGCTCAACTGGTGCAGGAGGTGGGTTCACTTCAGACAACATAGCAAGCCACCACCACTGGGCAGGGCAGTGGGTTGCTGAGGATTGAAAAGCTCTCTGAAACAGCCCAATCCAGGAGATATCCTTCAGAAGCTTTGAAGAGTCACTGATTAAAACAAAAACAACTGCAGTAATGACTGTTGACAATGTGACTTTGTTTAAGCTCTTCATTCAAGTATTCCAGTGAAATTGTGTCTGTTCATTAGGAACAACATTACAGAACGATAATTTCCAATCCAAAGATGACCATTCTGTGACAACCTACACACACATTCAAGGTCTGATCACATTCATAAGTCTGTTACTGCTAAACCAACAAAAAATAAACATGAATCTCTTCAGTTAAGAATCAAGGAAACAAACCCAGCGATTGACAGTATCTTATCTCCTTTCAATGGTCTCATCACTGTGCCACACATATATCAAATTTATAACGAGTTCACTTGTCACTCAGTACTATGCTTCAGCTCATTCTGTGGTATTTAAATAAACCCGCTCATATTTCCTTCGGCTTGGGGTCGATTGCATTTGGAAGGACAATTTCTCTCGATAAAATTAACTCGCATGCAAACGGCACTGTAAGGAAATCATTAGCAAAAGAGAGCAAGTTAAAAGGGACCCCGTTTTTCACTTTGTGCATGTAAACATGGCCATTGTCTCACTTCAGAGGTGTTCATATTCTAATTGTTCTGATTATCTTTTACAATTCACATGTCAATGCTTTTAGTCACAAAGAACAGTGACCTTTCTTCACTTCTAAAGCAGTGGTTCACAGCCCTGGTCCAGGGGACCCCTTGTGTCTGCTGGGTTTTGTTCCAACTGAGCTCTCAGTTACTTAAATGAACACTCAAGTGAACTAACAATTTGGTTAATCACATTTTTAAACTATTTTTCAGCTCATAAGTAGTTGGAGATTTCAAGTTCTATTCAGTTTCATACAGAATCTGAAATATCCATCTCTTTCAAATCATTCAACAGCTTTGATAAGGCAAATAGTTGAACTGAGTGTTTTTTGTTTAATTAGATTATAAATGGTTACTCAATAAAAAAGGTGTCTACCTGCAGTGACCGGACCAAGGAGTGATTAAACAGGACTTTGTTTCCATTGACTTACATCACAGTATAGGGCAGCAGGGCTCTGGACTGTTCACTGGAGGGTTGTGGGTTCAATCCCAGATGGGGGACACTGCTATTGTACCCTTGAACAAGGTACTTTACTTAAATTGCTCAAGTAAAAACCCAACAGTATAAAAAGGGTAATTGTATGTAAAAATAATGTGATATAATTGTAAGGGCATCTAAGAAAATAATACTAATAATACTGGGGGCAATGTAATTGAATGATAACGGGAGTGCGGCATTAACAGGAGTGATATTAAGTAGCTAGTAGTGTAACCCACCTGCTCCCTGCCTCTCAGTCCTGCTGTGGATAATATGACACAGTAGAATGATGTCGTCACAGATACTCAGAGTTACTCACCTGCTGGACTGCACTCTGAATGGGAGCTCCCCCCATCTTCCTTTCCACATCCTCGCATGCTGTTGGGAGAGCTGGCTCCCGCTCCAGCGCCCTGCACTCTCAGGCGGATTCTCTTCAGCACCACACTACACGCCCGCAGGGTACAGGACCCAGCGCAGGGGGGGCTGCTTTCAAGGAAACTGGTTTTTCTGTCTGGCAGATCTCCAATTCACTGGGTTCAGCTTTAATCCCAGCACACACCTCTGGCTTGATGCCGCTGCATGGCATGATCTCACAGAGTTCCTGTTTAATGGGGAGGGAAGCCAGTGCAGATAACAGTGTAATGGGGACCACTTCAAGTTCAGGGAGCTCCTCTTTAATCGGGTCAGATTCAGTCTTCACACTGTCCATGGCATGACACATGGTTCTGCTTAGTGGCTGCTGTAAGAAGAAAATGAAAAATGATTACAAATGCTATGAAAGCTGTTTAAAAGAGCAGCTATCTGGGTTTTAAAAGATGAAGTTCTCAGTCCCTGCATGTTGTTGCTGAGTAACATTCATGTAATTTTCACCTCCAGTGTTAATATCCAGACAAGTTTTTACACTTCAAAAAAGGAAAATAAATTAGAGATAAGATTGTCTTATCGGCCAATACCGAGAGCAGATTCGAGTTCTGATTTTTTTGTGTTTTACCTCATTAGACAAACAGACAGAAAGACACAGAGAGAACACAGAGAAGCAGCAAGACAGACAGAATGCAAACTTAAAAATGTACTGTAGAACAGTTGATTTTAGCATCATTTAAAAAGATTGCCATTATGGAGAGCAATGACAAACCTGCTAGAGAAATGAAGTGCTTACGTGTGATAAATAATATCCATCACCTATAAATGTGGCATTGAAGTAAAGAAATGGGATCCTCAAACACCAGGTCCTTTCCAGACTGGAGCCGGCTTGAAAACTGATTTCTCACAGAGGAGAGTCTATTCATTTTTTGATGAGGACAGCACTTAAGAAACACATCTTTGCATGTTAACAGCACAAAGGAAAGAAGAAAAGTTTGTGGGTTTGACATCATTACCAGGTTAAGTGGCATCTACACAATACAGTATATTTCATACATACCATTTCCAGCACCTCTTCTTTAATGGGACCTGGTCCTGCTGTCCGGGGATCTCCAGTTCATTGCTCTCAGCTTTAATACCAGGCACCTCTGTCCTGATGCTGTCACATGGCATCTCCTGTTTCATGAGGAGGGAAGGCAATCCGGAGAAAACCAGTCTAATGGGGACCAGTTCAAGCTCAGGGAGCTCCTCTTTAATGGGGACAGATTCCATCTTCACACGATCCATGGCATCAGACACGGGGGTTCTGCTGAGTAGCTGCAGCAAAAAAAAAAAAAAATGAAAAATGAGTAAAATTGATCAAATCAAAAGACAGTTAAGGGATTCACAAAATCTTACTAGCAGGGTGTCTTTAGTATTGAAGGAAGTGAGAACTGAACTTGTGTTGCAGGTAAAGTTTACAGAGGTTCAGCAGCAACTCTGTGCTCCCTATGTGGTGGAAGTAGTCAATATTATAAGTGGCACCATTCTCTCAAGTAGCCAATCAGAATGCAGTATTTTGAACTTTAACTGGCTACCCTTTTAAACCAATCATATATTTGTATTTTACTGGTAATTTGATGAGAATGCATCTTTGTTAGTGTTTTGAGAAGGGGATTCATCTTGGTTTGTAATTTGATAAATCAATAGAGAATAATTTATCATTTACAGTGACAAAAAATGGAAATACAAGCGAGTCAAGCGATGTTGACAAAGTTAAAAAGAAAACATGCTATTGTAGGAAATATATATATACACACACACATTATATATGCCAAGCACAGACTACAATACAATAACGTTTACAGTTTAAAATAGCATATATGCATTCACTACTATCACTAAAAGGATTGCTTGTAATGTTACACTGTAACAATCAACCTTTGAGCACCAGGCCAACCCAGTATTCCCAGAATAAGAAGAGGTTTCTACCAAAGACCCTTTAAATAATACTGTATAAAGTAGATGGCAGGAAGGCAGTTTGACAGCAGTAATAGGATTGCTAGGCTCGCTGGTTGCAAACAGTTTAATTTCTGTTCCACGCACAAGCATACACACGAATGGAACACTCAATAAGCACCTAAGAAGCGCCAGTAACCCAGGAGACTAATAGACCAGAGCGCAATAGGAGAGGGTTGAAATTAACCACTAAGATTGTGGCACAGGTAAGAACAAAAGAAAAAGAAAAACAATGTTTGCTAAATGACTTTAGCCACGCTACATACAGTAATGTAAATATGCAATCAACAAGGCAACCGCGTTTCAAAACAAATGCAATGTCCCGAATATAACAGTCTCGTACCCTGCTCATCAAAAAACAGTCCAACACAGAAATTAAACGTATTGTTAAGATACAAAAAAATAACCAAACGTATTTGTAATCCACAAAAAAACACGAAACAAAATAAAACAAAAAAAATATCCAAGGAATCCAAAACAAAGCTCTTCTTAAACCATCCAATTAATAATAATAATAATAATAATAATAATAATAATAATAATAATAATAATAATAATAATAATAATAATAATATCAGCTTGATCTCACCGGCTTGCGTGCTGGTCTGTAGGGGATGCAGTAGAACACGAGAGAAAGGAAAACCAGGGATCGCGCAGCAGCGAAAACCAACCAAAACACCAGCAGGAAATATTCAAGAGCTAAACAGCAAGGGAGGAGAAGCGTCAGCAAAGCTACTCTGTACTAGAGAACTGTTTTAAAACTGTACACAAAAACAAAAGCTAGGAAAAAGCATTACGCTTTCTAACTATGTAGTTTTACAATAAACAAAACTCGGTAAAGCCAACGTGAACACTTTTAAATATTCCGCGGCAAACCTTCAGCCATGAGCAACAGTGGAAAACCTCCCTGCAGGAAAAGATGCCATCCCATAGTGCATCAGTGCAGGGTTTAAAAGGTCAAGGGCCTCCAAACTCATTTAAAGGGCAACGTTTCGCCAAACCAGCACTTAAAAGGGAAAAGCTAAACAGAACTTTTTGACTTAAATTTATTATTTTTATGCTTATTAATGGACCACTTAATTAATATTTACTTTTGTGTGACAGGCGTCAGATTGTGTTCAATCTGTATGTGATTTTATTGGAAAGTGTTTCTTATTAACATAAAATTTCGCATTTCACAAAAACCAAAAAAAACGCGTTTATCGTTTACTAATTTGAATAAATATGACATATTTTGAGCTCTGACACCATACTTTGCTGTCCTGTTTTTTTAAAGAAGAAAAAAAAATCTGTATCAAACTAAGCTCTTTAAATACTTCTTGAAAAGTTATGTTAACAGTTCAGTGCGTGCGTGCGTATGGGCAGGTATTACTATCAATGTGGGGACAAAAACTGAGAAAATGTCCCACAAAGATAATAACTCCTGAAAAAACGAAGTTGTGGGGACGAGCCCACTGTGTAAAACACCTTTTAAAGAACTAAATATGCCTTTAAAAAAACCTAAAAGTGCCAAAATATTTAGTTTGTTGTCGACGTTCACCCTGTGTGGAGTTTACTCTGACTGGAGTTAGAAATAGTAAATAAAAATATAAAGATAGTCAATGAGAAGCCCCCACAAGTATAGACAAAACGTGTGTGTGTGTGTGTGTGTGTGTGGTCAGGTATTACTGTCAATGTGGGGACAAATTTTGATAAAATGTCCCCACAAAGATAGTAACTCCTAAAAAAACGACATGTGTGCGTCTTTGTTTGTGTGTATGCGTGTGCACTATACTAACTGCCAGCATTCGCTGCGGGGCATACAATGAACAGTTTTCTCTTTTTAATTTAAATTATTGTTCCACTTGTTGTTTAATTGTTGTACGGTTGCACTTAATTTAATGTACATGTCTTTTGTCAGCCCCACACCCTCTTTGTGTGATCCTCGTGTGTATTTCTCTCCCCAGTGTGTTACGCTTGCCGTCTCTTACTCTTTCCCCTGTTTATTCTTTTTTATTGAGAAAGGAAAAAGCACAATGACCCCCTGTGTGGCTCAGTGCAAAGTTTAACTCCATTTGAAAAACAATTGCAGTGCTTTCAAACGAGTAAATACCAGCTCTGAAGACGACCTCAACCGCACAGACCCGAGGTGTTTTTATTAGCTATTAAATAAAAAAAGCCCAAGAGGATTTTGCATACAAGCCAAAAATGAAGTATTCACCTTTAATGGCACTGCTATAGGGTATATCAGCAGAAATGAACTGTTTGTCTATCGCCACTTGAGCCGTATTTCCTCCATGTTTAATGTGAGGGCCATCTTTAAACACCAGTCTCGTGTATGGTGTTTAGAATTGAGATGTGATTCATATAAAAGATGATACAGTTTGATGATGGCGCTCACATTAAAGCAGGAGAAAAAAATACCTTAAAATGAGAAAACAACAAGAGTGGACATGTGAGCCTACATATTCCATACAAATGGAAACAAAATCAGAGTGCAGCAATAGACAAGCTCTGCAATTCTAGCCTATGGGAATTCCATTATAGGAGAATATCTATACTGATCCATGTTCGTTTTGTTGCTCGAGGTGATCTCAGTGCAAACAGTATGAAGATCACGTGTCATGTCTTGATTCCTCTCGAGCACACTGAAACAGGTGCTGCACTTCTTGTCAAGGTGCTCCAGCAAGCGCTGCTACTTGCAAATTCAAAGCATGTAAACAAACTGGACAAGCAACAGTATCAAGGTCTATGAACACATGATTATAATATAAAGGGGACACAAGTACTGAGGTGTGTGCGACCTGGCAAATCAAACATGCTGCAGGAGCTCACCTGGGCAGTGTATTCCACTGGATTAACAAACAAAGACATGCTCGGAAATTAAATGCAAATCAAAATGCTTCGTTTCGAGTCTCAATGTAGAGCATTACAGAAACAAACCCTTGAATTGCAGGTACAACAGAATGTATGCCAGTGGAGGCAGCGATACAAATGAAATAAATGAGATGCCAACCTGAGCGAATTGTTCAGTTATGAAGAACGTCTATTAGAATACATACATGTAAAGTTAGTTTCTTGTAATATTTGAAGTTCTGTTGAAACAGATGTAAATTAAATTATTCCGCAGAAAATAAACAGACCGGGTCGATTTTACAGGGAAAAATAGAACTTTAAAACAGGATGAATTTCTAACTTTGATTTGTCTAAAATACTTCAACCCCCTCCAAAACCCTCCTTACCTTCAACATGGCTTTTTAGACTCTGCAGGCGCTGAAGTAACTGTACTCTTTGTGGGGTATCTGCAAATTATGAAACGGCCACGTTGAAGATCAGCTAGTTTTATTTGTGTGGGAGTTAATTATATTTGAGATTTGTTACATTTAGAAATGAGGAGGATTTATGATAGTTGTATCTGGCGCCCTTCCTGTAAAATTGACCCAGGTGTGTTTAATTTTGGCGAGAATAACTTTTTGTTTTTTGGGGGAGGGTGTTTGACACTGCAAACATTATCATACCATTAACATGTGTATTTTTAACGTTTAGAATACTCTTTAGAATGAATAATTCTCTCTAGTTGGTTTGTGTTATTTGTTTAATCTATATCGCTGCCCTCAGTGGTGTAAATTCTGTCGTATTTTGCAATCCGCAGGGGTTTACTGTTGTAATGTTTTAAATCGAGATTAGAACCAAGTAGTCTGTCACAAGTTTCACACACTTCAGAACTTGTGTACCCCTTATATTAAAATGTATTCTTAAACCTTGCTTGTTACTGATATAAAAATCAGTTGTCCAGTTTGTGTGCATATTTTGCATTTGCAAGTAGCACGCGCTTGCTGGAGCAATTTAGAAGCGCAGCCGTCTGATTCAGTGGCTGCGTTCGTGACCGCAGACTTTCACCAGTCTGCGCAGATTCTGCATCGATTCTGCGCAAAACTCGTTCTAGTTCACCGTCTGCGTGAGCTCTGCCGGAAAAGACGTCACAAGGTAACGCAACTACAGGCTTCAGCGGCTGCACAGATCACGCAGATTCTGAGAGGTGCTGCGCTGGAGCAGCCGCTACTGCAAAACAACAGAGGAGTGGTGACTGACAGAGAGGGGCGTAAGGATAAGCCGTCATTAGGGAACCCGCTACTGCCACCTAGTCAGGGGGTGTGAATGACAGGAAAATCACACTTGCTATCTACGAATGACTTCCATTATCACGATGTTACCTTGGATAGAACCGACTTTAAGGGCTCTCTTAATGGACACTCACTACATACACATACGTCATTGCTAGTAAATAAATAATAAATCATATGTAACGGGACTATTGTCCCTAGCCTAGTAATATATTGAACACAATACATCAATATTGCATTTGAAATAAAAAGTGTATATATCCATATTTATAAAAAAATAAAATTAAAATGGGCAATCGTTGAACCTGTTAAAAAAAGTACCCGATAGCACTCCGTGCAGCTGGCTCTACTAATCGGGAGCTTTGTGTACTTTGTCAAAAGGAGGCTGGGGAAGCTTTGCACTGTCCAGCTAAATCAACTAGGGCACCCACTGGCAGTGGCTACAACTCTTTAGCAGGTCACCCCGACCAATAAACAATGACACTGAAAGATTCAATGGTGTGGGTGGCATGAAGGCCACAATGATGGGCAGCTGCCATAGAACATGCCATTTGACCAAACAAAGCTTGAATAATTACAGAGGAGCTCCACAGAAGAAGGAATGCTGGTACATCTTCAGCTGTGCAACGTTCAACCCATGGCAACATTGAACCCAGAGAGCTCCATCCCCTCTTAAAGTATTGATTTCAAACTTCAATACTGCATAGTTATTATTGCTGGATTCTCATATGCATTTTTTAGCTGTGTGCTTGTAAACTAATATGAGTATGCATATATGCCAGTGTCTCCTTTTTTCTCTCTCTGGTTTTCCTGGTAAATGACCTTCTGTACAGTCACTGTGGAAATCCTGCATTGGTTTATACAGTTGTTTCAACAATACAGAATGTGTTTTATTTTTATTTTGTTAATTTTACCCGGTGCCTATTGAAATATACATTAATTATTAAGATACAAGTTGGTGACCGACATGGACTCCTGCATAAAAGATTGTTTCCAGTCTTCCAGCGAGCTGATCTGGCACACATGTATAAGGCCTGTCTTGAACAGCTACTGTAGTTGCTGTTGTTCACACTACAACACTGAAAATCAGATTACTATCTGTGTTTCCTGATCTAAGGGCATCTTCACTTTTTTTTAAACTTGCCCCTAAACTGAATGAAATTAAAGTGTGAATTAAATATTATACCTTTGCTTCAGTTAATGTCGGTGCTTAAATACCATGCACAGCAAACAATTGCTCATGTTGTAATCATTTTTTGCAGCCACTAATAAGTTAACGTTGATATTTATTTCTGTTCATTTATATTAAATTGTCTATAACATGCAACGACTCTCCCAATCAAATCAGCTTCGTTGCACAGCTGTTCATTTGGTCTGATGTGAGGCAGTGCGGAAAACAGTTTGACCTGTTTGTTGTGCATTGTATTTAAGCACAGATATTCATTTTAACAAAGGTGTAATAGTTCATTTATGCTTTCATTTCATTGAGCTTAGGGGCAAGTTTAAAACCCTGTTCTGTCTCAAAGTGTCCTGGGATTGTGGAGTATGCTGGCAGCCCTAGTCTTATGATGCACTGCAGCCAGGTCAGTAAGGATATGTCTCCTTGGTTCATACAGCAGGAGAGTAAGCCAAGAGTAAATGTGTCTAGATAGAGAGTTGAAGAGTAACATCAGCTAAAGACACCACAGCAGTAGCTTTCATGGAGTTTCTTTACTAAACATGATGTCTAGTTCTCAAAAGGTATGACAGGTAAAGATAAAGTTATGAGGTCAAATTGTACAGCCATCAGTACTTTGGAAAATACAGCATGCATAGTCAGTCCAAATCTTTTAAAATGTTTCAAATTTCAATTTATTCGTCCCCTTTGTCAGAGTTGAAAAGCATAATTGAATGAAGTCAGTTAAAACAGACAAGAGATGAGAAAATTATTAAAACTCCATATCAGACTGAATATTAGACTAACACATCGCAGAACCACTCTGGAGAAAGTGACATATAAAGGTGAAATAACAAATACAATTACATTTCAGTAAATGTTCCCTCATAATAAACTCATTCAGTGCAACACTTTTTATTTCAATATACTCCAGCATTGTGAATACTGCAGGCAAATATCATTCAAAACAAGTGACAGCATCAAAAACATTACCTACTAGAATTAAATATATTCATTAGTTATTCTTCCTCTAGGCTATTACTGGTTTTTCCTCTCTGTATCTGTCTGCTGTGATTGGTTACCCACCGCTTTTTAACTAAGGACAACGTCACAGGTCTTGTATTTCAAATAACTTTCTTAACTGTTGTCCCGAGACTATCACAAAACTTAGATACCCAGGGTTCAAGTCACTTCCTATGGCAGTGTTGTGTACAGAGCAGTAGTAATTCAGTTCAGAGTTTTTACTTTAGAAATGTTGCATAAGAACAGTAGCACATAGACAGTGAGGCTTCTTAAAAACAGTTAATACCTCCAGATATTCAAGTGATATTGTAAACAAATCCAGAAAACTAAGAGTGTAGCGCGGTATCCAGAAACACGCGTGCAAGCGTGCTAATAGCGAACACAGGTCGAGGTAGGAGTTGGTTACGATATTTAAAAAACAATGAAAGAGCAAACGTGCTACAGCTTCCACATATGAACTCAAGGTCCACACCCCTCCTGCACCCAGCGGCCATCTTACTTTTATTTACCCCTTGACCTCTGACCTCACCCCACAGGTGAGTAATTGTAAACTTGGTTGCTTTTCTGGAAGGAGAATCCACCCATAACCAGCGTCATGAGCAAGCGCATAAAAGCTTGTTGTACTATTCGTTCGTGTCGCTTTCTTTTGTTTGGCTGCTCAGTCAAGCTGGGAGGCGAAGCGGAGTGACTGCTTAGCGCCTCGAGGAAGGGCTGCCCTCAGCCACGGATTTCCTGAGGTTTCCCCTAAAAAAATATATATATATATATATATATATATATATATATATATATATATATATATATATATATATATATATACACTGCTACAGCAGCTATGCTATTTTACTTTGCAAGTCATACCCAATGCAAGCCGCATGATGACCGCAAGGTCCCCAAGCCAGGCTGGACTCCAGGTGCAGGATTATTCTGGTACAAGAACTGTACTACCTTGGTGTCATTGACCAGATAGTGCCAGGCAACTCTCAGCCTGGAAAGAGGAGATGGGTTAGTAGAGTTTCAGGCTCAACCAAAGATGCTCAATTTGTGATGCAATCCTTACCGGTAAGATGTGAACAGCACTTCATTCTCATAAGTCAGGAGGTTGTTGTCAAACTGCAAGAGAAATCACAAAGGCTCAGTTGCAGCGAACATGCAGATTTAGTACAGAGCTGTATACAGAAGCAGCAGACTAGCCAATAGTACTTGACCACCATGCCCCCACCAAGATTGATTCAGGGTGTTGTGGCCGCCCCTTGTCAACATGTTACACCTCTTCAAATAGGATTTTAAATGTGTCAATACTAACCCTTCTAGTTGTTCCACAGGAGTTGACATTGAAGTAGAAAACTGCATTGATAGCATCAGACTGGAGAGGTCGGCAACTAGGATCCCTTAGAGTTAGTTGACTTGGAGACAAGCTGGGGACGGATTCCACTTTCACAGCAAGAGCTGCCATGGTTCTATTGGTGAAGCAATCTGAAACATGCCATTTGGATCCAGGTTAAGGAAACAAATCTCCAATCTCAATAGCAGCTATTATACAGAATGCTTGGTCTGCAGGAGAGTTACCAATCATCTTTGTAGGGAAACTGCAGGACAGAGAGAAGTCAGCCACCACAACCATGGTCTCAATATCCTTCAAGGTCAAGTCAAGCCTGCTTCTGATGCCTGAAGAACTGATCACCTACAGAGACAATACATCAGGTCAGTAATGTGTTGAACCCAAAACTGCTAAACACACATTTTAAAGTTGCATCACTTACTTCATATGTGGCATCAACTGAATTGTATGGCACAACCATCCAGAAATTGGTAGAGTTGGCATTATACTTGTACAGGGCAAGCAGACTTCCACCAAGTTCTCTTGAGCCCACAAAAGGAATCCAGTTGCGACCCATGTTGCCATATGTTACCATGGTATAGAATGCAGCACCATCACAGTAGCCAATGACTGTAGGTGGAACTGCAAGAGGAAGAGCAGTTGTCATGGCAATGGACTGGATTGCTTAGGAAAAGGTAGCTGTAGACCAAATAGTCACTTACTGATGTCTTTGAGAGCGGCTGCGACTACAGCAGGATGAGTAAAGGGTGTGTTCTCTGGCACTATATTCAGCAAGTAGGTCAGGGGCAGAATGTAGGTCCTGGTGTCTGGAGGAGTTACCTGAAAGAAAAGCAAGGGTTTGCAGATTAAACCCAAAGCCAGGCAGCAAGCAACACATCCACAGGAAGCAAGTGTTTTCAGAAGGGCAATTGGATGGTTGAACAGGTGGGAGGTTACCTTTTGCTTCACATTGGGGTCCTCAAATGGCACCTGGAGAGTGAAGGTCTTGGATCCATTGGGAAAGACATGCTCCTGGACATTATAACCTTTTAGGTTGGCTTCTGGCACAGTTAGTCTCTGGTCCAACTATAATTTTGACCAGCTTCACATCAGGCAGGAATGTCCCCAGGGTCACATTGAACACTCTGGCTTTAGGAACAGTGTCTGAAATTAAAGCATGCAGTTAAATTAAGGATATGAAGTGGAGCACTGCAACAAATCCCTTTGATTTACTGCATGAGGACAAGTTCTACATACTATTTATGACAACTGGTGGCCGAGGCATGAAAGGAGTAGTTATTGGATGAAGTATTGTGTTCTTGGTCTTCTCAGGCCCATCCTGCCAGGTATGCTCCAGCACTGGTTCAATACAGTAAGAGATCACATAGGTGTTGTCCAGTACATGGCTCTGAAAGCACAGGAGCATTTTAGAGGCAAGCTTTAAAATGAGAAGGATTTAGAAGATGAACTTCTACATACCTTGTAATATCCACCATCAGCTCCCACAGGAATTTTTACAGTGATTAGCTGGGGACCGACATCCATTTTATAATCTCTATTATGAATCGTTGCAGGGTCAAGCTTGCGGCCATCAACTCCCATTTGAACATCAAGGGTAGTAATTTGTGGTGTAGGAACAAGAGGAGGTAGAACATGGGGAACATTCCATGTAATCATCTGTTCTGTGAAGACTGTTCCATCTGACAAAGGAACACCATAGACTTGGTATTAAATAAATCATACTTCACCTAGAACAGTTCTGGAGCACCTTTGCCCTCCATAAGCTTACTCACCAGTAGGACATGTAACTGCAGTGTCCACCATCATGACCATCCATCTTTGCTTATAAAAGGTGGTTGATCTTAGCACAGCCATTGGTACAGTTTGGATCTGTTAGAGGGGAGGGGGGCTTTTACTATAACAAAAGCAAGACTGTAGTCTACCTTCATAGTTTGGATATACTGTACTAGAGAACAATGAAGCCTAGACTACTTACCACCTGAGGCTGGCTTTCTGTGGAGTTGTATGCAGCTCTAACCAGAATTCGAGTTGGTGTTGTGTTTATGCCATAGCCATTTGTCATGGCCTGAGCAACAGTCATAGCCTGCTTTCTATTTGCTGGGAGAGGGAACACAATTTTCCGGATGCTGTTGTCAGCAGCAGTTGCCTAGCAGGAGAAAATCTCATTAGAACAGGGAGTTTGAACACAAAGCATCCCCCAGTCTAAAGCATTTGGGATAGCAGATGTATTTAATAAACATGAACTAAAACTGAAGGGTGAAAGTTTAACAAGGTAGCACTGAAACAGTTATATGTTCAGCGGGCATCTCATGTAACAATAAATCCTGAAACACAACTGCGCACGAAAGAGCCCACGTGAATGCATGTGATCTGTATCTGATACAGGCAGAGTTTACAGCCATTCATTTTTACTGGACAGTAGTGGAACTGAATACATCAGTGTACCAGACTGTAGGACAACAGCTGAAATTGTACCTATGCAGTATTATTTGTTTGTTTATTATTTGTTTGCTTAGCTCAACCATATCTCCCGCAACACACCTTGCGCACAACGTCTTTTTTTCCCCCATCCTGCAACAGTGCTAGCTTTATATCCCTGCAATCCCATTGTTACGTAATTATCTTTTTTTTTTAAAGGAAGCAAGTAATATATAGCCAAGTACCGACACATTTACCCATCGTCACAACCTCCATGTAGTTTCTTTCACACAGAATTTCCCTCTCTGCCCATGGAGAATAGGGGCATGTCATGCTCTGAACATAGGAGGAAGCTGAAGTCATAGCACTGTGAGAAGACACTGATTTGTACTGTCAGCTTGTAGGTCTCATCATTCTGGAAACAAAGGCTAAAGTTAGTCCCAGCATGTCACCATTAGAAACAAGTTTACAAGAAATAAAATGAAGACTCACTGTGTTCTGAGCAAAGCAGCTCAGCACAGAAGCAAGGAACTTGGCATTTCCCAAGAAGTCAACGGTTAAGCTATATCCACACTGTGCAGCCAGTCTGGGAGAGAGGGACACAAGCACCCCCTTATTGTCTATGGAAAGAAATTCGGGTGGGCTTTTAAGAAACTGTACACGTCATCAAGCAAGGTAGAGAGATAAAGTTAACACCCCCATCGTCCCATTCCAACACAGCATCATTAAATCCAAGGCAGACCCGACCGTGAACTGCTTTCCTCGTTCCAAAGAAATAATAAGAAAAACAAACCAGCCAGTAGTTGAGTTTGGGGTTCCTTAGTGCGCAATGGGTTTATAAAGAGGGTCAGGTGCTAATGGGAGCTCATTAGCTGCAATTGATGCGTGCACCTGTTTCATATTAGTCCTCTAATTTTCAATCAGTACGTTAATAAGAAGAAGAAGAAGAAGAAGAAGAAGAAGAAGAAGAAGAAGAAGAAGAAGAAGAAGAAGACGAAGAAGAAGAAGACTTTTGAAATTATATTACAAGCCATTTAGAAGATTGCACTTTGAATTGAAGTTTGGCAGAAGTACGTGCGGAACAAACTGGACTGTCACCTACAAGGACTGTCTGATTAAAGGCTCAGCAATGGAGGCATGTAGTAAACAACACCAATGAATAATAAAAAGAAGCCGCACAAATGAAGAAACGCATTTATATCCTGCAGGAATCGAGGCACATGTGCTGCCTGCGCCAGTTTGAGGGGACGATAATGACAGCTGGAGCTCTGATCTTAACATCCACAAGTCAATTGCCCATTTTTACAATGTCCCCAGACTGATAGGTAGGCTAAGCAGACATTAAAGTAGACAATTTATTTGAGGCCACTTGATTTAAGAAACAGCGCAAAGCATCTCTTTAGCATGTCAGATTTGCCATGACAGGGGCAGTCCCGGGGAATAGAATGACCAAGTGGCAAATGGAAAGCACAGCGCTTAACCTGAAATACAACGCGCAGTATTGATTTAGAGCAGACTAAACACAAATCGGATGGCGTGTTGGAAATTTGAATTGTAATCAATTTATTTAAGATTTTAAGTTCCCATTTCAATTATTGAGCTTAATTACATTCATTATTTTATGTATAATTAATTCAATTAACGTGTTGAGCATTTTCAATTTGGCATATTATCTTCGAGTGTTGAGCTTTGTCTATTTGACAGCTGTTATTTCAATTCAAATGTTGAACTTTGTCGTTGATGTTTGACGCTCTGGCTTTTGCAGTTAACCTTTTGTTACATTCCACCTCTCATAGGTTTGAACACAAACGGGTTTATTTGGGAAATTGTCAAATTGTTTATTGTGTATCCAGCGATCATCTGCACTAACTGGTTCAGTAGTCTGTTGTCGTGAATAGACAGCACATGCCTGAGGAGGGGTGTTCTGCACAGCTGTGCATTTGAGTAAAGTTTGTCACGGAGTTTTAAACGTTCCCATGGCAACTGAGTCAACAAAACAAACGTCATCACGCATTGAGACGCAAGCTAAGGGCTAAGAAGTAAATGGTAAAAAGTGAAAGCAGTGTGAGTCAGTGGAATTTTTTGATTTTTTTTATTTTATCAGATGTTCACGATAATCATGTATTTTCTGTAAATGCGGAATGCAATTAGCTGATATGTAAAAAGCATGAACAACGCATCGGTAAAGTTTAGTATAGTGCCGCTTTTGTAGCAGCAAGCAGGCTTGTTCTGTCGCCTTGATATTCTTTCTTGTGCTGAGCAGCTTCAATTCAACTGCGAGTTCCCTTTAGGCAGAGCTGTGGACTCGAGTCGGGGACTCGGACTCCAGTCCGACTCGAGTCGCTTTTTTGGGAACTTGAGACTTGACTTGAGACTTAAACGAATTGACTTGAGACTTGAACGAATTGAGTTGAGACTTGACTTGGGACTTGATGAAAATTACTTGATAACAATAAAAAATTCAAACGCTACTCCGGTATTACGGCTCGTGTTGCTCCCTCGCTCTGCTCGTCCTCTCGCGCTCTCTCTCCCTTCCCTCTCGTGCTGCCAACGCGCGCGCGCGTGTGTGTGTGTGTGTGTGTGTGTGTATTATTAATAATAATAATAATAATAATAATAATAATAATAATAATAATAATAATAAGTTCAGTCAGGGTGGCTGTTACCAGACTTGACACTTGACCGTTGTGACTTGAGTAGTAGCAGTAGTAGTGGTAGTAGTGGTAGTATTTATTTCTTAGCAGACGCCCTTATCCAGGACGTCTTGCAATTGTTACAAGTTATCACAGTACAAAGTATCACATTATAAAATATCACATTACAGAATATCATAATACAGATAAGAGCAGTTATGAAAGTACAATAAAATCAATTCAAGTAAGAGTAAATAAAGCACACAGTACATTATAAGAACGGATTCGACTAAGAGCAGCTAAACCTGATAGTAACTATTTGCTTATATGAGTCCAGTAAGAACACGTAGTAAGCATGATAAATGCATGAGAATGATTTCAAATAAGAGCAATTACAGAAAACTTTATTATTTATACACAATACTCTCCTGGTTATCCTGTAAATATTCTGTTTGCTGTATTTTAAGAATGTATCTGAAATGTCTATTTTTTGCACAGGGTTAAGGTTATCCGAGTCATATATATATAACAACAAACAGTTCTACTAAATGGCCACACGATGGCAGCATTGTATAAGGAATAGCGAGCTGCGTTCTGCCCATCTCCATGAAGTCCAGGTTTACAGCACAGGAAGCCACGTGACCCGACACCTCCCCATGTGAGTTTAATTATTTATTCTTAAAACCAATACTATTTTAATCCACAACAGTGATTGATAAAACAGCCTTTGTACAACCATTGTCTTGTGGTCTCCAGGTAAGGGAGCTGTGTGGGTGATGGAGTGCGCTGCAGATTTCCACTCAATCACACAAGGGAATGATTTCCATTACATGAGAGTAGATGTTAAAACTTCATGCTGATTTGAACTCGGCTCTCGTCAAGATAAGCATCAACAAAGACGTAGCTTTACAGTAAACTAATGTGATCCATCTGTGTCTCCATCCATTGCATTTCCTTCCATATGATGATGTAGATATCCTTCTGCCTGGTGTTGATGGCTGAAGTGTAATTCTGGCTCCAGGGATCAGCTTATTTGCCTCCCTAGCGCATCAGCACACACAACGGCTGCGATGCTGGCTCCGGGGATCAACCATAGTGCGGTCTCCCCAGCGCATCAGCATGACAACCATCTGGATTGAGCTAAGTAGGGCCCATCTCTGTGATCTTCAAGTGGGCACCTTCCATCCTTGGTGTTTCGTCGACTAGCCCACGACACCTCAAGAGGGCTCGACGGTGATTCTGGCATCCCAGCATCACCCCCCTCCGTCTCCCACTCAACTCAGCCCAGCTTACTTACCCGTACATCAGCGTTTCTTTCTATTGTGCTTGAGATCCCCAGCCAGAATCTTTCCGTCTCAACCACAGCCAGTTGCTGCTCCTCTCTGCTGCTTCAGATAAGATCTTCACTGTGTGACTCAACTCTTGCCCACTGAATATAAAGAATGCCGTGTTCAGTGCTAACTCTATGATTTAGCGTGTGGATCTATTGAAACCACTGAAGTGGTTTAAAAAAAAAAGTTAAGGAAATGTAGGTGATCTCTAACTCGCTGTTTTTAAAACAAAAATTCAAAAATGAAAGCATGTGTGACGCTTATTTCCCTTCAGGTATGCAAAGCACCTTCCTTTAAACAAATCCTGTCCCAGGCAGTTAGATGAGATCTGAGCCGTGAGCACCAGTGGGGCTTCATAGGGTTGGGCCACTTTTACTGTTTTCTTCTATTTTTCCCCAGTCAAAGCTCTCAGTATATCACTGCTGTCTAATCTGTGTGTCTGTCTAAACTGACAATAATGTTTGTGTTTGTGTCATTATTTCAAACCTATTGAGAATTAAAGGCTATGTAGTGCCCTACCCTAACCCTAGTGTTATACTGTCCCATGTGTTGCTGCTGCTGTACAAGTAATGGACCTGTCATTTTTCTTTTCATTGTTCTCATTTTGACAGCTTCTTACTCTTCTAAATGGAACATCTACTTCACTGTCTTTCACAGGCCTTTCCAAGATGTACCTTGAACTGCTACGAGTGCGTTTTCGTGATTTCAATCATGCTAATATTTAACAAGCCAGAGGAAAAGGTAGAAAACTCATGTATTGCCTCTTTGCCAACTCGTTTGTAGACATGCTCATTCTCTAATGTATTTGTAATCTCAAACAGCATTTCCTAGCTGTGTGTTGCTCTGCAGTTCCAGTTCTTCCCCATGTCTGTGTCCTGCAGCCCCTGAATCACTGCTGCTCTTCATGAAGCCCCAGAGTGTGCAGTATGGGACAGGGGTCAGTGTGAGGCAGTGCTGCACTGGGAGTGCTGGGGAGGGGCTGGGGGCACTTTTAGATTGTTTTGAAATCTGTTCATAAATATTGTGCTGTTCATAAAGGAAGGGTTGTGGTTGTGAAAGGCTCTATAAAATGAGCCGTGGTGACTGTGTGAAGCCACAGAATCCAGGATTAAAAGAGCCCCCCTCTGTGAGGCTGGAGCAGTGCAGTGTCAGTGTGCAGAGCTGCTGTGTTTGCAGTGAGCCGTGTGATGTGTGGAGTCAGTGGAGCCCTTTAGAGAGCTGGAATACTGGACTGACACTGAGAGAAGAGGGGCTCCACTGTGCACGACTGCTCTTCACTGCTGCTCTGTTCTTGTACAATAACTCTCCTCATGGCATTCTCCATTCTCCCTCACTACTGCATCCCAGCTCCTGATTGAGGGCTGACCGGATTCAACTCATTCCTCTCCTGTGTCTTTAATCACACACACCGGCTCCCTTCAGTCCCTGCTCAATGTTGAGGAGCCACAGCAGATCCTGTACAGCTGCAATTACACTTTCTTTTGCTTTGAAAAAGGGACCTGTGGCTTTTTATATCAGAGCATTCATTCATTCATTTCTTAACAGCTTCCATATCCTTAATTAAAAGTTTAGGCATCAGGATTCATGAACATCTTCATATGAGAATCAGATAGAAAAATGTGAGTTACATAGTTTCAATTCTTTGATAATTGAATGATGTTTTGGAATTCCTAAACACATTTAGAATAGATGGTATCATCACTACATTACTAGATGACCCTGTAGTCACAACAAAATCAGTTTGTTTAAATAGACTAATATTGAATCCATACCTACATGTAACTGTGTGTTGTTATTGAGCTCAGTGTGTTTGTGTGCAGTTGAGCTCCTCCACAGGCCGGGTCCCGTTTCATTGCCTTCACCCTCAGCACCTGCAGTAGGTCCCAGCTGCAGCAGTGCAGTCACTGTGCAGTCCTGCTGTGGGAGATTTTTGTACGGGTGTGTATCACTGTGTGAACACATCTCTACTGTTGAGGTAGTGGTAACTCTGACAGTAGTAATCTCCTGCATCTTCAGCCTGGACTCCACTGATGGCCAGAGTGAAGTCAGTCCCAGATCCACTGCCACTGAAAGGAGTTGGGATCCCAGACTGAAGGGTACTTGCAGCATAGATCAGGAGTTTGGGAGCTTCTCCAGGTTTCTGTTGGTACCAGGCTAGTTGGTTGTTATCGTACACTGCACTGCTGGCTTTACAGCTCAGAGCGACTGTGTCTCCTGGGAGAACAGATTTCACTGCTGGAGTCTGAGTCACAGTATACTGTCCACTAGATTCTGAAAATAATAAATAAAAATATAGAAAATTAAAATAAATGAGTGAATTAAGTAATGAAAATCCATTACATTTCAGCATGTTTTCATTTCATCTTTTTAATTTCCCTGTTTTACTTTGAACAGTTATGTATTAAGAATTGTCCCAGAAACAGGTCTTTTTTAAACATTGTTTTCTAAATGATTCTTACCCTGAGTGCAGATGACAAGTGCCCAGATGAAGATGCTGATAAAAGTCATTGTTGTTGTGGATTCTGTTGCCACGAAGGGCAGCTCTCAATCATGAAGTGTTAAACTCACAGGGCTATAAACACTCCCAGAGCACTGAAGCATGTGCTGCCAATGCAAAGTGTCTTTTCTATGCAAATTGTCTTCCTTGGCACAGCAGCCACTTCTAGCCAAGCAGGGCTCTTAAGTTTAAACTCATTTTCAGCTGATGCAGTTTCTTTTGCCTTTCAGAAAACAACAAGTTTTCTCTGGCAATCAAAAAGAAAAAAATAGCTTATAGTTTTCTTTGTGTTGAGTTTGTACAAACACAGCTATTTCTCTCTCTTCTCCCTTCTCTCAAACAATTCATCTTAGCCACAGCTGTGATTATGTAGCTTTGTTACACAGTATAAATAATTATTAATTGTAAAATATTAAAATCAGACCTCCAGGTTAACAGATCCATCATAAACTTTGTGGAATCTAATCCATTCAAGAAGCAAACATTTTGATTTTGCACATTGCTAATGTTGAGTGAAAAGTTTCCAGTTTTTCCTGTGGACCCCCTAGACTGTCTCTGAGGACCCCAGGTTAAGAACCACTGCTCTGGATTAAAGAGCATCATTTTATTACTCTCTCTCTCCCTCTTGTGGTCACAGAGTGTAGTGCAGTTTGTGCTGTTGGTGTTTTCTCATTTTAAGGTTGTGGAGAGATATTCTCATGCCATAAGAGACAGGCTCGGCTGACTCAACTTACCGTGAATATTTTCAAAGAGTAAAGATCAGAAAAATTCCCCTAAAAGATGTATTGGCATTTTCATGAATTCAGCGTTTTAATTGGCTGAGAGACTCTAATTGATTTATATTGTCCTTTGAGCCACTTTGTGTGACTCAATGACCTAATAAAAGTTTAGTCACCCCAGCAAGTTAAACCAGTTGCTTCCAGATTGTTTTAATACATGCACTCCTTTTCCAGTCGGCTCCATAGCGTGGAACACTCCCTGTTTTTCACAGAACAGGACAGGTATAGAAGCCTCTAACCTGTTCTTAAGAGCGTGATTATGCACATTTGCTTGCATTTTAAACAATGGCTCACAGGAAACCTGTCCCTGGAAGATGAACAGAGGTGGTTTCAGCACCTGTTACATAGGATAGCTGCAGCTATAATACATTGAAAATGTGAAGTACAGTAGCAGTGCTCGTATAATCAACAAAGCACCTACACTTCACACGAGAATAACAAAACACCAACACATCACCACACACGCAGAACATTAACAACAATAAATAATATGAGCTTATTGCAATATTAATTTATTCCTTAACTTATGTGTTTATTTCGATAATTATTTAGGTATATATTTATTTCGATATTTATTTATTTATACATAAATGAATTAATAAATAAATATTGAAATAAACAAATAAATGTCAGTGTAGCTATTTATTTATTTATTTATTTATTTTTAATTTTGGCATGGAATATCCTCCATAGTTGCTCTGTGTGAGAATTTAAAAACATCCAGTTGGAGCTACAAGGATATTATTATAAATATGTGGGGAAATAGCGCCCCCTGCCGAGCTGCAGAAAGAAAAGCTCACAGCAACTGGTAATACATACATACATATCGAAAAAATGAATAAATAAATGAATTATTGTATGTACGGTTCAGGTCCAGGCCGCCAACTTCGCTACAATTGTATTTGTCGTTTGAAAGTCTCCCAGCTGTGCTTACACCACGTGTCCGCTGTCTCCACATAAGGAACTCACTCCATGTGAGATTCTAGAGCTCCTTGCTGTGAGTCTTTCTCTTGTAGTCGAAAGCAGTTCAATGAAGCTGGAAAGTTTGTTTCCACCTCAGCTGCCATGGTAACGGACAGCACGTCCTCGTGTACAGCGTGATGTAAAACAATGACAGCGTCACCCTCATCATCAGCAGTCATCATTAACAAGGCCAGCAGGGGGGGGTAAAGGCACAGTCTACACAGCGTGGTGAGGCGTCCCAGTCCTTCGGCGTGTTATTCCTTTTATATATACTGAAGGCAATAAACTGCACTTGTGACACGCTGTCAGTGTATTAGTTTCTCTCTCTTCTTCTCTGCCAGCCGATTGGTTGTGTGTGGGGAGTCCTTATAAGGGCTGTAGAGCTGACAAATAAAACATTCAATCCTGTCACTGTGTCTGTGGTGATTTCACAAAATAATAACATTTAACAATCCTGACATTATCAAAAGCTCCAGGATTCTGATGACCATTATGAAGCCATTATGGCACCAACTTAAACCCAGTAATGGTGTTTCTTAATGTGCCAGTACTGTGCCAGTGCCAAGCCAATTCAGATTGCCAGCACCGGGCCATGTACTGGGCCCATGTGCAAATGATACCAATCCAATTCTGGCACATAATTGGGCCAATATAGTCAAATTGGCCTGTCAGCATTACAGCAATACTGGCAAAAGGTTTGCTAATATTGGTCCAGTATTGACCCATCTCAGACATGTTTACTGGGTACCAACTACCAGCTATTTATTCATTCATTTTTTTTTTTTTTTTTTTAATGGAGCATATTGGAATACGCTCCATAGGCTACAAGCCGTCTAACCTGTTCTTAAGAGCCTGACTATGCAAATGTGCCTGCGTTTGAAACAATGTCTCGCAGGAAGCCTGTCCCTGGACAATGTGACTTCAGCACCTGTTACATAGAAGAGCTCCAGCGATAATACACATTGAAACCGTTTCAAATAAAAGCAAAATTGACAAGCGTCTCTGCAATGAGGAGCTTGTATGGGGGTTCCATGGTGTAATGGTCAGCACTCTGGACTCTGAATCCCGTGATCCGAGTTCAAATCTCAGTGGAATCTGCTTCTTTTACATGAGTCTTACAAACACTTTACAAGAGCTTTAACTTTACAATAACTAATGCTTTAAACTTTTACACCTAGACCCCCAAAATACCAGCTCTGGGGGGACTTGAACCCACAACCTCTGAATCACCTCTCAGTGCTCGAATAGCAGTCCGATGCGCTAATTTGCAAAACTGGGCTGTATTTAATTTTGGAGCGATGCATAGACTAGCCTACAGACATTTCACTGGAGCCAATTTAGTTTTAGTCCAGGCATTCCAACCAACACCGCTGAATAACCTCTTCTGCTTAAAGTCAGTCAGTCCACAATGCCAAGCATTAAAAGCGATTCATAAAACAATATCCCTGACCGGGAATCAAAGCCAGGCAGCGGCAGTAAGAGGGCTGAATCCTAACCACTGGAACACCAGGAAGCACTTCTGAAAGAGAAGCAGCTGGGAATCTACATGAATTCAGTGTTTTAATTGTCTCAGTGACACAAAGTGATTTATATAGCCCTTTGAGCCACTGTCTCAATGACCTAACAAATGTCTCAGCTGTGGCATCATCTATGATGGGCTCCTAAGTTTAGTCACTCCAGCAAGTTAAACCAGTTGCTTCCAGATAGTTTTAATACACACCTTTTGCAGTTTGATACAGGGAAGAGTCTCTAAGACTTTCAAAGGTAAGAAAGGCGTAGGCTACCTTTACCAATAAATATTACTTCAATAAGAAATCAAGACCCGTCTGTGACTACGGATATGCATCTTTATAAATCACAGACTTATAAGAAAACAGCATCTAAGCAACTCCATAAGATTCTTAAGAAGCCCAGGCGTAAGCGAATATCAAACAAATCATCCTTAACTTAAGAATTTCTTTACATTTATTTTTATTTCCATTGATCTAAATTCAATTTTAATATCCACATTCATTATATAACTCTATATACAGCCACAATGGCACGCAAGCACTACATCTATCCCTGTGGAAGATGAAGGGATGCGGGTCAGCAGCGGGTACACTGGACAACTCCAGCGATTCAACACATGATCCAGAGAAGCGGCTGCGCTTGCTTTCCAAATATCTGTTCACAGAAAAACATGAACATCTTCATTCAGATGAACCAGGATTTTTTTCTCTCTGTTGCAACGTCATTCAATTGATTTTCATGTTCCTCTAAGTCCTCTGAGTTTGGATTTAATTTACTGAATGCTCTTGTGTTAACAAAGTGCAACCACTGTGAAAGTGCCTGGATAGTTCAGTCCGTAGAGCATCAGTCTTTTAATCTGAGAGTCCAGGGTTCAAGTCCCTGTTCAGGGGATGTTGATTTTATGACTATGGATACAAATAGCATGACTATAAAACAATGATGTAATGCTTTTAACACGCTGACGTGTTCCGGTGTCAGTCTTGTTCGCAGCTGATTTACAGTCAGTCAGCAGTTCTGCAGGCGCACAGCATGCTGGGATGCAGGTCACTTTTTCTTTTTTAAAGCCCTCTTGCACGCCAACTGCAGACCGGTGTTTATATTGACCAAATAAATTACTGGCGAGTTTGGATATTTACTTTTAAATTAGTATACGTTACCTTTCAAGTAAAAACGGTATGAATTTATTTATCGATTGAGCATTTAACCTATTACATCCCTAGTAGGGACACAGTATAATTTTAAAAATGACATGTAATGCTTTTGCTAACCAGCAGCTTTTTCTTTCTTGTATATAAAAGCTGCATGTCACATTTTGTAGATGCTTCACGTTCCTTGCTAGTGCCGCTCTATAGAGCTTCGGACTTGAACACGTTTGATAAAAAAACAGAAACACAATTTTGTTGGCCCAGCCAGCCCTAGCCTAGCCGGCAGTGGAAACGAGGTATAAATCCTAACCACTAGAGCACCGGGGAAACTGATTACTGATGCGAACATCTGGGGTGGAATGAATTATTATTCACTGAGAAAAGAAGCAAGAATCCTGCTGAACATTCTCACTACATGAGGATTGTGCTGCTGGGCTGAGGAATTACTCTCTCCCTCTTGTGGTCACAGAGTGTAGTGCAGTCTGTGCTGCTGGACTGAGGAATTACTCTCTCCCTCTTGTGGTCACAGAGTGTAGTGCAGTCTGTGCTGCTGGGCTGAGGAATTACTCTCTCCCTCTTGTGGTCACAGAGTGTAGTGCAGTCTGTGCTGCTGGGCTGAGGAATTACTCTCTCCCTCTTGTGGTCACAGAGTGTAGTGCAGTCTGTGCTGCTGGGCTGTGGAATTACTCTCTCCCTCTTGTGGTCACAGAGAGTAGTGCAGTCTGTGCTGCTAGGTGTGGAATTACTCTCTCTCTCTCCCTCTTGTGGTCACAGAGTGTAGTGCAGTCTGTGCTGCTGGGCTGAGGAATTACTCTCTCCCTCTTGTGGTCACAGAGTGTAGTGCAGTCTGTGCTGCTGGGCTGTGGAATTACTCTCTCCCTCTTGTGGTTACAGAGTGTAGTGCAGTCTGTGCTGTTGGGAGTGGAATTACTCTCTCTCTCCCTCTTGTGGTCACAAAGTGTAGTGCAGTCTGTGCTGCTGGGTGTGGAATTACTCTCTCCCTCTTGTGGTCACAGAGTGTAGTGCAGTCTGTGCTGCTGGGCTGTGGAATTACTATCTCCCTCTCTCCCTCTTGTGGTCACAGAGTGTAGTGCAGTCTGTGCTGCTAGGTGTGGAATTACTCTCTCTCTCTCCCTCTTGTGGTCACAGAGTGTAGTACAGTCTGTGCTGCTGGGTGTGGAATTACTATCTCCCTCTCTCCCTCTTGTGGTCACAGAGTGTAGTGCAGTCTGTGCTGCTGGGTGTGGAATTACTCTCGCTCTCTCTCTCCCTCTTGTGGTCACAGAGTGTAGTGCAGTCTGTGCTGCTGGGCTGTGGAATTACTCTCTCAATTCAAATTCAAATTGGCTTTATTGGCATGACAATAAAAAGAATTGTGTTGCCAAAGCACATACATGTTAACTTTATTTTAATATTTCAGTATGTGAACATGCCATTCATACATGTTAACATGTTATCTTTTCTATCTATGAGATATACACAGCTGCAGCAGAGGGCATTGACTACACAGGAGTGTTTGATGGTCCTGAAGGTAGCAAAGAATAACATGCTGCATGTCATAGGCAAGACATACAGCAGCGAAACAATATCCCCTAATGAGCAACGCCTGGTTCTTTATTGCCTGGAAGCTATTCTAATCCTGAAACATCTGCAGCGACCTGGTGTAGTGAAAAACCTAACGGTAAGTAAACATCTTTTTACATATTTAAGCGAATTCACAGACCTAAACAATTGTTATTGTATGTATGTATGTATGTACAGTACTGTGCAAAAGTTTTAGGTAGGTGTGAAAAAATGCTGTAAAGTAAGAATGCTTTCAAAAACAGACATGTTAATAGTTTATATTTATCAATTAACAAAATGCAAAGTGAGTGAACAGAAGAAAAATCTACATCAAATCAATATTTGGTGTGACCACCCTTTGCCTTCAAAACAGCATCACTTCTTCTAGGTACACTTGCACACAGTTTTTGAAGGAACTCGGCAGGTAGGTTGGCCCAAACATCTTGGAGAACTAACCACAGTTCTTCTGTGGATTTAGGCAGCCTCAGTTGCTTCTCTCTCTTCATGTAATCCCAGACAGACTCGATGATGTTGAGATCAGGGCTCTGTGGGGGCCATACCATCACTTCCAGGACTCCTTGTTCTTCTTTACGCTGAAGATAGTTCTTAATGACTTTCGCTGTATGTTTGGGGTCGTTGTCATGCTGCAGAATAAATTTGGGGCCAATCAGATGCCTCCCTGATGGTATTGCATGATGGATAAGTATCTGCCTGTACTTCTCAGCATTGAGGAGACCATTAATTCTGACCAAATCCCCAACTCCATTTGCAGAAATGCAGCCCCAAACTTGCAAGGAACCTCCACCATGCTTCACTGTTGCCTGCAGACACTCATTAGTGTACCGCTCTCCAGCCCTTGGTGAACAAACTGCCTTCTGCTACAGCCAAATATTTCAAATTTTGACTCATCAGTCCAGAGCACCTGCTGCCATTTTTCTGCACCCCAGTTCCTGTGTTTTCGTGCATAGTTGAGTCGCTTGGCCTTGTTTCCACGTCGGAGGTATGGCTTTTGGCACTGCTGGACATCTTCCGATTGCGAAGGGAAGTAAGCATGATGTGTCTTTCATCTGCTGCAGTAAGTTTCCTTGGCCGACCACTGCGTCTCACGGTCCTCAACGTTGCCCGTTTCTTTGTGCTTCTTCAAAGAGCTTGGACAGTGCATCTGGAAACCCCTGTCTGCCTTGAAATTTCTGCCTGGGAGAGACCTTGCTGATGCAGTATAACTACCTTGTGTCTTGTTGCTGTGCTCAGTCTTGCCATGGTGTATGACTTTTGACAGTAAACTGTCTCCAGCAACCTCACCTTGTTAGCTGAGTTTGGCTGTTCCTCACCCAGTTTTATTCCTCCTACACAACTGTTTCTGTTTCAGTTAATGATTGTGTTTCAACCTACATATTGAATTGATGATCATTAGCACCTGTTTGGTATAATTGTTTAATCATACACCTGACTATAAGCCTACAAAATCCCTGACTTTGTGCAAGTGTACCTAGAAGAATTGATGCTGTTTTGAAGGCAAAGGGTGGTCACACCAAATATGGATTTGATTTAGATTTTTCTTCTGTTCACTCACTTTGCATTTAGTTAATTGATAAATATAATCTATTAACATATCTATTTTTGAAAGCATTCTTACTTTACAGCATTTTTTCACACCTGCCTAAAACTTTTGCACAGTACTGTATGTATGTATGTATGTATGTATATAATATTAATACTAAACAGTATCCCTCCTCCCTCTATATTAAACAGTACCTCCCTCTATAGTAAACAGAATCCATCCCTTCCCCTTTATATTAAACAGTACCCCTCCCTCCATCCCTCTCTCTTTTCCCTCTCTAGTGTGATGTGTTCACGGTTTGTCCCTCAGGCTATGTCAGGTCTCCACGTATTGACCAGCCAGTCTGACTGTGTGTTTGTCTTCCCCCAGCAGCATTGACAGCTTCTGGGTATTGCACATTTTGGGGAATTCTGGGACTAAATTGCAGAATTTGGGGATGAAAATGTCCCTTATGTTTTTATATTTTTCACAGTGTGTTAGGAAGTGAATCTCTGTCTCGACCTCTCCTGTCTCACAGTGACCACAGCTCCTGTTCTCCCTGGCCAGCCAGGTTTGCCTCTGTCGGCCTTTTTCAATGGCCAGGTTGTGGTCACTGAGCCGGTATTTGGTCAGGATCTGCCTCTGCTTTGTGTTTCTGACAGTTACCAGGTATTCTGCCAGGGTGTCATTTCTATTTAGGGTCCGATAGCACTCTAGTTTGTTTTGTGTTTTAGTGTTTGTATCCCAATGGTCCAGATAGGAGTGTTTCAGGTGTTTTATAATTTGGTTTACACTAATTGGAATTGTTTTTGCAGTGTTGTCCTGAAGCTGACTGATGTCAGTGTTGCTCAGCTTGGAGAGCTTCAGGACCAGCTGGCTGAGAGACTCTTTTCTGGGCTGAATGCTTGGTATTGTAGGGCTTAATGTGGAGTGAGTTTGGGTCACTAGTTTTTAGATGAATCCAGTATTTTAATGCTCTTTTTTGGATATTAATAATCAATTGATAAAGGCCTAATTCAGCCCTGCATGTATTGTTTCATATTTTTCTTTGTAATTTCATGATGTTTTTGCAGAACTCTGCATGCAAGGTTTCTGTGGGGTGTTTGTCCCATTTTGTGTAGTCCTGGTTGGTGATTGGACCCCACACTTCACTGCTATAGAGGGCAATTGGCTGAATCACACTTTCAAAAATTGATGGGGGGATTTATATTATAGATCCTCCTCTTTATGGCATAAAAAGCCTTGTGTGCTTTCTCCTTTAGTGCATTCACTGCCAGGTTAAAGCTCCCTGATGCACTGATGGTCAGACTTAGGTATGTGTAGCTGGTGGCGTGCTCTAGGGTGCTGTTGTCCAGGGTGAAGTGGTACTTATTTCCCTGAGATCTGGCTTTCTTCTGGAATATCACGACTCTGGTTTTGTTCATGTTTACTGCCAGGGCCCAGGTCTGACAGTACTGCTCTAGCAGTGAAAGGCTCTGCTGCAGACCCTGCTCTGTGGGTGACAGCAGGACCAGGTCATCTGCATAGAGCAGGAATTTTATTTCAGTGTCATGTAGAGTGAGTCCAGGGGCTGAAGACTGCTCCAGCACTGTGGCCAGCTCGTTGATATAGATGTGGAACAGTGTTGGACTCAGACTGCAGCCCTGTCTCACCCCACGCCCGTGTGAAGAATTCTGTTCTTTTGTTGCCAATTTTCACACCACAATTATTTTCTGAGTACATCCATTTTATGATGTAAACTTTACCCCCTACACCACTTTGAAGAAGTTTAAGAAATAGTCCTTTATGCCAAATTGAATCAAATTCCTTTTAGTCTATAAAGTCTATAAAGCAGGCAAATATTTTTCCTTTATTAGTTTGATGGAAGTGTTTATTTATTAGGGTGTGTAGGGTGTAAACATGATCAGAAGTGCGGTGTTTTGGTAGAAATCCAATCTGACTCTTACTCAAGACACTGTGTTCGGTAAGGAAGGCCAGTATCCAACGTTAATGATACTGCAGAACACCTTCCCCAGATTACTGCTCACACAGATGCCCCGGTAGTTATTGGGGTTGAATTTGTCTCCACTTTTATGGGTGTTATAAGTCCTTGGTTCCAGGACTCCGGGAAATACCAGCTCTCAGTACGAGATTGAGGAGTTTGAGCGGGCCTCCTGCATCTTGGGGCTGCTGTGTTTCAGCATCTCAGTGTTGATGCTGTCAGGCCCACTTGCTTTTCTTGATTTGAGGGCCTTGAGTTTATCATTCAGCTCCTACGCCATGATTGGGGTGTCTAGGGGGTTCTGATTGTCCTTAATACAGGATACTAAATATTTTAGCTTTTCCACAGCTATAAAACTATTATGAACAGAAACTAGAAGATGAGATCTTCAAATTGAGCCCTATTTGGATCATTTGGGGGCGTATTTTCAATTTTTGGCTATTTTTCTAATATGGCACGTATACAAAATTGGAGAGTATTTGCAACGGTTTGGGGCATTTTTCTCGAAATCTGCACCAGCTATAAAATTATTACAAAGTGAAACTAGAACATGAGAATAGTTTGTGATGTTTATTAAAATCAATTACAAAAAACATTGTTTGAAACTTTATACATTTTTGTTACAACAAAGAACAGTAAAATATTGCAAAATATAGATACAAATATACAATGTCAGCATCCAACATTCAGTCATTTAACCATTCAAGGTCTTTACCTTCCACAGAAAAGGATGTTTTGTCCACCCCATAGGCAAAACGCAGTTCCTCTCCAACAGCAATCTCCCTTCTTGCTATGAAGAGAATGATGTCCTGAGCTTTGCCATCAATTTCGATGGTCTCTCTTATCGGTTTTAGGTTGCCTTTTTTCTTTGCATGGTTTATTCTCCGGCCAACGGTGTCTCTGTTGGGGTGGCAAGTGCAACGCTCAGATTGGGCATCTATGCACAATGCCTTTCCAGACGAACCACGAAAGAAAAAGAGGTATCCCATTTGACCATCTTCCACTTCCTCCATTAATTTCTGTCCACTAGACTTGCTAATTAGCTTTCCGTGGTAGTCACAAACCACCTCGCCTTTCTTGAAAACCCGGGAGGTCATCACCTTCTTTCCCTTCTTCTCATCGTCAATGATGTGAAGCCCCTTCCACTTCTGATACTTCACATGTTGCATTATTTCCTGGTCAATCATCTCTCCCTGCTGTGTAGGTTGTGGCTGCCAGCACTGAATGATCTCTGGAACCTGTGGAACATTTGAGCCCCATTCCCTCTTGCGAATGTAATATTCGATTTTTCTTTCAGTTGGCTGCCGTCTTTTGAAAGAACCTGCAATAAAATGGAAAATAAAAGTTAGCATTTCTTCTTAAGATATATATTTTTTATATCCAATATTTAGTTTCTACAGTTCTATACTTACTAATTATGTCGTCCTTCCTCATATTTCTCTGTACTGACCGCCACTTGTCATAGCAGGCCCTCTGATGTATGTTTGCAATTCTGGTCCGGTCATCCAAGTGTGGTGCTGCTCCATTGAGTGTGACTGGAAACTCTTGGATTAGAAGCAGAAAGGCAGCAGCCACATCCATTTTGGTATTTGTGTAAGAAGCTTTTGCAGTGGTTGACCTGTAAATAAAAGAAAAACAACCTTTAAAAAAGCTAAATAATGAGATCTTCAAGCAGAGAATAACGATATTGTACTGGTGATAATAAAGAGGTTGGATTAAATCCCAAATGAATTGTAAAACATACCCCACGTGTGCTGTGCTGACGGCACTGGTAGTGGCACGAGCTGTTCTCCCATCATCGTCAGATCTGAAAGAAGGAAAATAAATCAGAAAGAGAAAAGAGTATCACTTGAATTGATTTGAAATAGTTGTCTTTTTCATTGGAAATGCTTTGTATTATCAGTATTTAAATGTGTGATACTTACTCAGATGAACAATTCCCAAGTTTATCCAAGAGGATAGATGAAGCACAAATGATGTTGTCATTTAGCAACCGGTAATGTTTCTCTGCAGTTGCATTTGAATGTGCCAGGTAGTCTGCAACAATGCTCTTCTCACCATCGCTGAAGTCTTTCTTTGTTGCCGCCTCAAAACCCTCCTGGCACTTTGGCTTGTGATTTTTGGAAGGTGATATCTGCAATACATTAAGACATTTAAACATTGCATTTATATTGCATGACACTTGACTGCATTTTTCGTAACTGTTAT